>OMKY01074802.1:1992-20399 GCA_900302395.1 Bregmaceros cantori | reverse complement strand
GCCATCAGGCAATTTGCATGCATCTGACCTTGTTCATGTATGATCCATGCTTTGAATCCCTTGAGGGTGGTCGATGTACTTGCACCCAGCAGTACTTCAATCAATAAAAATTGTGGTTACAATATTTACATTCTAAAAATATGGCTTGTAATGTCTTCTGACAATTATTATTAACAACAATAAATATATAAAAATATGTTTTTTTCTAGGACGTCTATGGGAGTATGCGGTGCTGAAAGAGTTAAGAAAATCGTGAGAAGGAGCAGAGGTAGTGAGAAAGTAAGAACAATCTAGAGAGAATGGCAGAGGAACAATTCCACACCCCTGGATAGAAACACAGGGAGAGGTTGGAAATGAGAGGTTTTATTCTAAATTAGACCTCTACCTCAGTCACATTCTGGCTGCAATTCCAGTTGCGTACAGATTGCTATCGCCACCAGACAACCGCCGCTTCAAACTTTTAAGCCAACTTTTTGTCATTTTGGTCCTTTTCCTTTGTTTATTTATTTTGCTTTCCAAGAACCAAAATGAAGGATACTCCCCATTTCCAACATAAGATCATCAGTGTTCCTCCTTCCTCAAATAGCCAAATGTAACGGGGGTGAAAGTTTCCAACTTTCAGTTTGGAAACACAGCGATTGAACAGACAGCTAAAGGCTGCACATAGGAAATTTACTAGTTTATAAAGGCCTGTGCACACCAATGTGACTGATATGGATATTTCAAAGGTGATATCCAATACATTCCCATAACATGACACAACATGACAACTTGAAATTGGCAACTTCTGGTGACTAAATTCTGTGTGCACTGGCCTTAAAAGGCATATCTGAGGCTAGAAACTTCTGTCCGTCCAGAACCAACGAATTGTCCAGTCATCACTTGCTACAGGGCGGACTTCTGGGTCTGGAACATCATCATCAGTCCCTTAGTCAGGCCGACCGTTGGGCCGCCACTGACAACCAACTCTCTCCATCTCTCTCTGTCCTCGGCCATTCGCATGGTGTCGATCAGCCTGCAACTTGTCCACTCTTGGATGTTATCTTCCCATCGCTTTCTCTGTCTTCCTTTCCTCCTTTCACCTGGCACTGTGCCTTGAAGGATTGTTTTTGAGTGCCTTTGGGATCTTGTGACATGTCCGTACCATTATAGTTTGGTGGTTTGCTGTGGTTAGTACTACTAACCACAATCAAAGAAACGGGTCTGGACCATCCAGCGCCCATTCTGGCAGGCCTTTTTCGAATCGAGACATGGGCCTCCATGCCACTTGTCACGCCTACTGCGATGTGATTTGAATGTACTCTTTACAGAGTACATTCTTAGTTTTAATTTTGTGATTTTAATAATAAAATCCAGTTGTTTAACATTGTTCCTCAATCCCGTTTAATAATTGTGATTATGATTTTTTTCCATAATTGTGCAGCGCTACGAAGGGGAATCTGAAAGCGTTAGAAAGCAAAGGGCAGTTAGCACACACTATGAAAAAAAAAGCTTAATCTTAGAAGTAGTGAACACCCAGAGGCCACGTGACTGGAATCACATTGGCTTACATTGGAAAGGTTAACCTACTATAACGCACCGTGATTTTAATGTCAGAAATTACAACGTTCTACCTCACAGCCACCCACTGCACCACCACGCTCCTGTCCAAACCCTTTTTTTATGTTCCCCTAAATTACCAGGGGATGAAAAAGTGAGATCTGCTTTGTTGAAACATCACTGCACTGTGTAGCTGTGTATTCGAGTGAGTAAGAGCACATATCAAAAGGTGTTATGGGCTGTGTTGGGAAGGTTACTTTTTAAAAGTAATCCGTTACATTTACTCATTGAAAATTGAAATCAGTAATATAATACTGTTACCCAATATCAAAAGTAACGTAATATATGTTTGCATTAGTTTAAAAAATAATTCAATACAATTAACTCAGGGGTTAATTTAACTCATAATAAATATGTACATAACAATTTATTTTTGTAATAATATTTTATAATTTTTTGTTTTATATATTTATTTATTTATTTTTATTAAAAAAAAAAATTAAAGTCAAATTGTATTTATTTAAGTCAAGTTAAAGAATATATAACATCATATACTTTTCTGTTTCTGTATGTTTGAGCAAATAAAACACAAATTTCAACACAATGGTTATGGTTCACATACTTACACTACAGTTTATTCGTCCCTGTGGGGAAATTTGTCTTCACTGACTGTAAAATGAACAATGAGACAACAATGCAATACAAATTAGGGCAACAACGAACAATTATTTTAATAGCTGATTAGTTGCCGATTATTGAAACGATGAATCGGTTCGATCGTTTAGGTATTTTTCCCAAAATATGCACGGTGACACAGACATGAATCTCATCAACTTGAACTGTAGGCAATTTTGGTTCACGTTAGCAAACAAATGTACAAGAGTTACATTAATTCAGACACAAACGCATGACAATTCATTTACACACATTTTTTTTTTCCGAATTTCAGAAATGATCAAATAATATTGAATTTGTGTAGACTATTAGTGGGGTGGCAACAGCAAAAAGTCTGCTGGAAATAACAATGATTAAATTCCTTGCCAATTAATCAATTATTGCATTAGTTGTTGATTAATTTCATAATCACTTAGTGATGATCAATCGACAAATGGTTGCGCCTCTAAATACAATTCAATACATATCACAGACAACAGGAACAACAAAGGAGAGCAGGACAGTATAGCAGTAGGGAGTAACGGTGCAGGGAAAAGATCTAAGAAGAATTGCTCCTTAACTCTTCCAGTGCCAGCCATTTTCAAATTCTGCACTTGCCAGTGGCAGGGTTTTCTCAACATGCGAGTGTTTGGGTGTGACCCATAGAAAATGAAGTTCTGTGTCAACAAAACACATAGCGAAGGAAACTTCAGACTCTTCTTTATCAGAGTAAACAAATGTTTGTTTCTACCCGTTTCGATTCTTTAGTTATAGCCTCCATAACAGGGCTGGCTATCACTGAAAATGCTGATTTACTGACAAAATCCTGAAAAAGAGGCAAGATTCAAGATTCAATAGTTTATTGCCATGTCAACAGGGTTGATTGGAATTTGTCTCAGTGCAGCTCTTAAAAACAGACAAAGACAGACATGACAGAAAAATAGAAAGTAATTGAGAATGGGAAATGAAATCATTTGTATACAGAGAAAAAAGAAGGGGTGAGAGAACACAGCCCTGGGGGCCCCCGATGTTGAGAGACATGGATTTGGAGAGCATGTCGCCGATCTTACCCACCTGTTTTCTATTTGAAAGGAAGTCTAAAATCCAGAGACAGAGAGAATGATTGACACCTATAAGTTATATCAAATAGTTTTGTGGACACAATTGTATTAAAAGCGGAACTAAAATCAATAAAAAGAAGGCTGACATATGTGAGACACAGCATCCTCAACAGACATGTTTGTGCGATAGGCAAATTGAAAGCTGTCTGTCTCATCACTGGACAGGTGATTACAGACGATGCACTCAAATACTTTAATGACTACAGATGTCAAGGATACAGGCCTGTAGTCATTTAAGCTGACAGCATTGGACTTCTTAGGTTCATGAATAACCACAGCAGATTTAAAACGGGCAGGGACTCTGCACAATGAAAGGGACTAATTAAAAATATCAGAAAAAAACAGAAGAGAGTTAGGCAGTACAGTGTTTCAAGGTGAAAGCAGAGACCTGGTCTGGGCCTGCTGCTTTCCTACTGTTTTGCTTGAGGAGCAGGGATCTAACCTCTTGCTCACTGACCACAAAAGGAGGAGGAGTAGATCTGGGTTCAGAGCTGTCTACTGCTGGGCTGGGCTAAGTATCCATGGACAGGTCAAATCTGCAGTAAAACTCATTTAATTTATCTGGGAGGAGAGGGTCGTCATCCAAGGCAGAATATGGCGCCGCGTGGCGGGTGCAGTAGTACTGAACCCGCATCTAATTTTTATTTTTTTTAAAAGATGTGTTTTAAATCAAAACACAGCAATGCGTTGTTGGCACGAATGAGTTAACCCTAAATTAATTATTGTGTCTTTAAAGCACAAAGAAACACAGGAGGATAAAACTTGCAAAGATCGTATGAGCAAAAATAGTCACTTGATGAGTGTAGACGAGTAGTTTCTTTGCAGCTGAATAGTTGATGGAGTTAGTAGTCTTGCAGTTCCATTGTGAATACTCATCTCAGTGCTAATCTATGGGTTGTAGCTGGGGAAGCCTGTGGCGTGCTAGTGGGGCCTGGTGCGCACATTGTGAGCACCAGGAGGAGCGTCTGCCGAGTTGTACTGACCACTGTTGTACCCAAACTTGTTCAAAGAACGATAGTTCATGAACTCCTTCATATTTTAGGTGAGTGTGATAGAGGCATATGCGTGCTAGCACTCTGCCTAACCGACTGAGCTACTGGGCAGCACCAGTATAGTATAATTTCTTTCTCTTTTTCTAACAGTACCATGTTGTACTCTATTTCCCACCGCATTATCGGTTCCTTTCAACGGACGGCTGGAATTTGGACGATGTTATTCTCTCCAGTCGATTCTGTTTATGCATGTGTCTCCCAACACACACTCCGCATTCAAATTCCATTTCATCTCTGTAGTCCTAGTTAACTCCCCAGAATTACTAGGCTGGCTGGAGAATGATTTGAAACTGGTTTTGCCATGGTCCGTTCGTCCTGTAGGACAGAGACTAGCAAACCTATCTTACCAGCTTCATGAGACTAGTCGGATGGGGTGGCGCACACCATTTTGCTGTTTCTCCACTTCCATCATCTACCGCAATGCATTGCAACATTCCTCCCCACTGGGTGTCAGCGCCGACATTTCGATAGGCCAGCATTTGGTCAGGTGACGTCGGCATTCAGGTATGGGTTAGGGTTAAGGGACAGCCTTTCCAGCATGCTTCCATGTCGGAACGGCAACGCTTTTGTGTCGGGGCTGCAAATTCACCATGTCGGATTCACAGAACTTCCAAATAAAGCTGTTGAGAGAAGAACAGATGGAACTCATCGTAGTCAAAATGGAGGTGTGTAACCAATCGATGTAAATATACTACGTTGATGGGGTGGTTTGATAGCGGTCTAAATTGTGTGTTTCAAGTAAGAGGACGGATGTTTCAATTTACACTTGTTAATATTATGTCCAATCCTTGGCAATCCTATCCCCTCATGCTGGCTTGAATATGTGCCGTTCCAGTACACCAAACATTTACCAGTCATTTACATTCACCTATATTGAATGGTGGTGGTGGTTTCCATGCTACCACCACCAGCAGGAATCATTACCTAGAATATAAAATTAGTATTCACTTACGGTTGTGTGTCCAGGCCCCTGAAATAGAAAAATAATGCACATTTAGTGAATGGAGACAATACACACATTTTCTACTCAAGTCAGCTTTTAACATTTCTCAAATGTTAAAAATGTTGAAAAAACGATTAACAGGATTGTTGTAATCATGTAAATTATTCCTGGCAAAAGTAACAAATCTAGATGATATATTTTAAATATCAAGTTGTAAGGGACTACAGCTACTTTTTTTTATCTGATTACATGTAATCCATTACTTCCCAAACATAGCTTAAAGCTATCCGTGCAATAGCAGGCAGGGATGGCAAATAACAAAGTACAAATACTCTATTGCTGTACTTAAGTAGATTTTTCTCTGACGTGCTACTTTTACTGAGAAGGCTTACTACTTCTATCTATGTATGTATCTATCTATATTCAGAGCCTGCAGTTTTTACTTTTACTTGTGTAAAGATTTGTGCATTTGTAAAATACGTTGTAGTCTTACTCGAGTTGTGCTTTTTTTAACTCAAGTTGTGCATTTCATTTTTACTCAAGTAATCAATCTGAGTACTTTTTTGCTCTATACGCGTAAAACTATGAAAATGTACCTACCGCACATGAGGAGACAACACGCGATGTGGATGGAAGCAGTGCGAACCAGCATCTCCACCGACTCCATCCAGGGACTTTCTCTGGTGCAACAATTACTTGTCAGAGCAGCTACCGCGCAGCCCGCTGGACTCCAGTCCGCGGCTTTTATAGCCTCCCACCTTCCGAGTGAGTGTGGTTGGGACCGTAGCGTCACCGTAATAACAAATCAAACGTACTAAATATCAAATCCCCCCCGAAGAGGGAGAACTCCACGCAGGGTGGTGACAAATCCAGTCCCAGCTGTGAAGAGATGCACTCAGCGCCCCCAGCACGCACGTGCATGCGCAACACTTGGACGCATGGGTGATGATGACCGGTCTCTCTCCCTCTTCTCCCCCTCTCCCCGCCCCCCCCCTCTCTCTCTCTTTCTTTCTCTTTCTCTTTCTCTCTCCCTCTTTCTCCCACCGTGATATTTGCATACCTACATGATGAGCTTTCAGGAAGTTTTAAAAAAATATATTGTAAACGATGATTCAGCTCTTTTTGGTAATTTTTATTTTTCATTAAAAAAAGAGCTGGTGGGTGAAAATAAAGAAATAAGTAGAATCAATAGAATCCTAAAAACAATAATACAATGGACAAATACAATATACACAAGTGACAGTCGGCTGTCAATTGTCCACCGGATCAGTCGGTAAGGCAATCTATGGCCCCAATGTATAAGATCCATTTTCTCCAACGCTGTTCACTGTTCTCTCCCTGCAGTCGTAATAGTCCTGTCATTTTCTCCATCATTGAGATTTATTTTATGGTTTCCTTCCAGAGATCTAAGAGTGGCGATTCTTTGCTAAGCCATTTCTCTGTTATTGTTTTTTTTTTTGGCTGCTATTATTGCAATTTTGAAGATGTACTCGTCCTCCTTCTGAATAAGCTTACCATTGTCCAGGCCGAGGTAGAGTAGGTCGGGTTTTAAGGGGATTAGATATCCCATTATATGGATCAGTTTTTCCAGCCAAATTATTTCCATCCTATTCAGCTCTTTTTCAAAATTGAAAAATTTGCCTTTGTGCCTCTACTGTGTTTAACAAGTAATCCAAAGCAGTTCGTAACTCTTTATTTCATTTTGACTCCAGGTTGAAGGCAGCCGACAAAAGATAAAGGCACCTGATGGGATATATCTGTTACAATAACCATACCAGTTGTATATGTGTTGAGTGAAAACTCACTTAAACGTGTTCCAGTCAATATTCCTGCGTGTACTGTCTGAAAACGTATGAGGTCATGTCTACATGTCTTTGCATATGTCTACAGCAAGACATCTCCTTATGTAAACAGTTTCAACATGGAAACACATTTTTCAATTTTTATTTCATATTCAATTTTCTTCGAGAGGCAAGGGGTCGAGTGTAGAACCAGAGGTTTTCACGGAAAACATTTTTTAAAGAGAAGAAGAAGTAATTGCATTGATTTTTAATGGTCTGCTAAATATTGTGTACCAATTACATTGGAGCATAAGAGCTTATTAACTACAGAAGAGATATCGATGGTAAAGCTACACACTTTCAAACACACTTGGTTATATAATCACCCATTTAATCATAGGTAATTACATATAAATTATGTAATTATCTTTATTAATACATGCAAGTAACATAGGGTGGATTGTTCTAATGTGGGACATCTAAGCTTCAGTGGCTCTGGCTCCTCCCTAAACTAACGAATATCAGTGAAATTATATGGTAAAAGCAAACTATGGTAATGTGTCTAACATACTAGCTCTATCCACACTCTGTACAGGTGTTGTAGACATGCTTGTGCCCATTTGTTGCCAGTTTGATTGTATGTTTCATAGCTTTTTCCATCTGGGCCATTTTCAGTTTCATTTTGGATTAGTTTATAGGTTTATATTACTGTCACACACAGAAGCCCATGTTAGCAGCTGGTCGCTCCACGTCGCCGATACAAGATGTCTCATACAAAGCCCACAGTGGATGAGAGCCTCAGGAGTCAGTGTTAGCCTGGTAGCTAGGAGCTAGCCTGGAGGCTAGGGGCTAGCCTGGATGCTAGGGGCTAGCCGGGTAGCTAGAGGCTAGCATGGAAGCTAGGCGCTAGACTGGTAGCTAGGGGCTAGCATGGAAGGTAGAGGCTAACCTGGAAGCTAAGGTCTAGCATGGAAGCTAGGTGCTAGACTGGTATCTAGCATGGAAACTAGGGGCTAGCATGGAAGCTAGGGGCTAGCATGGTAGCAAGGGGCTAGCATGGAAACTAGAGGCTAGCCTGGAAGCTAGGGGCTAACATGGAAGCTAGGGGCTAGCATGATAGCTAGGGCTAGCATGGTAGCTAGGTACTCGTATGGTAGCAAGGGGCTAGCCTGGAAGCTAGGGGCTAGCATGAAAGCTAGGAGCCATCCTGGGAGCTTGAAGCTAGCGTGGAAGCTAGGGGCTAGCCTGGCAGATAGTGGCTAGCATGGAAGCTAGGTGCTAACCTGGAAGCTAGCATTTTATCTGTGCTTATTGAATTTAAATAATTAGTACAATGGTATTGTGTAAGTCACATATTGATTTGCGATTATTCATTTTTCCACTGTAGTGTCTTCATGAGACATAAGAAGTCATGTCCTCACAAGACCTTAGCAAGTAGCCGCTGCTAACGGCTGGTGGTTGTAAGTCTGAATCTGGCACGTGACCTATTTTTAAACACATTTAATGGACAACACTGACAGTTTCATTAGCTCAGCCGACGCTGGTCTCGAGCAACTTTTTAATTAGTTGCACTCAAAGTCGAAGTTGAGGGCATGGAGGGGTGTAGACAGACACTAGACGGTACATATTTTGTTTGATGTGTTGTTGTTTTTTAAACTTAATTTCACGCTGCAAAGTTTTGAGAGAATGGGTGACATGGAATATGAGTTCAAATCTAACAGGCACCACAAGATCTCCAACAAACTATCTGGAATGTTCTCAGTCTGCATTCCTAAAACTTTCACATCTTTATTGTTCAATTGCATTCCTCAGTAAACTTAGTATCAAACATTGAATGTTATGTTAACTGGATATTATTTATCTAGAGCAGTCAACGGCCAGAGTTATGGGACTCGTGGAGCAAAACATTTTTTACGGGTCCTGCTGGTAGTTGTTTACAACTACCATTGAACATGCAATATGGGAGTTTGGATGTGTGGATGCATGTTAAAGGTGCGTGCTTGGTGGAACTGGATACAATGCCAACTGGGCATTAAGCCCAAGGAGAGTGTTGTGGAACTCTCACTGTACGCCAGAGATACTGGCCGAATAACGTGAGTAGGAATTGGACTCACGAGAATGATTTAGCTCTAGACAGACAAACGGTAGATGCGACTGCGTGCAAACCAGCTAGCCTCCTATTCACAGATGGAATTCGTACGAGTAGAAGTAGCTCGAGACGGCCACAACTCGACGAGTGGGATAATCATAGGTAGCTGGCCCCATCCAATAAAGTATTGGATAGGGGCCTATGGAGTGTTTTGAGTCCTATGTAATAGGTTGCCTGTTAGAGAAGCAACGCACAACAGATGGGAGTGAAAGATCGTATTTAAACATAGACATGGGGAGAGGCGGAGTTATTTAACTAAAGGGAAGTTAAAATGATACTCAGTCTCGCATTGACTTGGTATCCAAGTCAATGCCAGCAGGGGAGCCACAGGTGCTAGTCGTTAGCATTAGCAATTCTTACTCGTGGCTCCTCCTGGGACTGGCGCCCAGCGCCTTAAGGGCCTAGCGCCCTCTACCGCAAATCCCAGGCTATAGTAAGAGCCAGAGCGCCACTTGTGACAGGAGGCCAACACTTTCAAGATGGCTCTATTCAAGATGGCCATATTTTGATGCAATAACACGTCTGTCTTGTACTGTACAACGCCCCTGTGAAGTTACAATTTGTCTCTGGGATATACTTTAGACGTCTGCATGGGCCTAATTTTGTTTTATTGTTCTGTATGAATGCCTGCTGATCTAATAGCAGAAATAAATAATAGAAATGCGGTCAAATGTCTCAAAAAATGGGAAATGGGTTAGGGGTTTGCTGAACTCGGGGCTGATTTGACAACTGATCTCAAGGTTAGCTTGATTGCCAAGCTTGGTGCTAGTTTTGATTGCCGATCTCGAGGCCATTGGGATTACTAATTGGTGCCGTAGAAATTCACCAGTCGCGAGTGTCAACACGATTGTGTGTCTCCGCAAGCCACTTGGAACTGCACATTTGTACAATGAATTCAAGTAATGCACTGTTTATCAGGCATGCACCATTGTGCGTGTGTGTGTGTGTGTGTCTCTGTGCACTGAGCAGCCATAACCAATTGAAATAGATTGGCACCATGGTAACGCTTCAGCACACATTTGCCGGGCTGTCAAAAAGCCTGCTCGCTCTGTCCCTCTCTATTTCTATGCTTGTAGATCTATGTATCTATTTCTATATCGCATGCAGTCATAGCGATATAGAGGGGCAGTAACGCTTAACGTTTACTCTGTTACAATTTTCTGGTGTACTTTTTTAACTTCTGGAGTACATTTTTCACAAGTTACTTTCTACGTTTACTCAAATAAATTTGAGGTGAAAAAAATGTTTTACTGAGATGTCAATTTGCTACTCATTACATTAACTTTAGCGACACCTGTTGGGAACTGTTGGCACATATGTTGACGTCATATCTCTCTCTCTCTCGGTCTCTCTCGCTCCCTCTCTCTCTCTCAGAAGGATATGACAAGTGGAGGGAATTTGGCATTCAATTACATTTTTAAGAGAATTTGTCCTTTGACATCACAGTCAATATCACTGACTGGTAGCATCTAATATGAGATCACAGCAGTTGATCGCTGTTAAACTACAGAGGAAGAAGAAGATGTATCTATCGCGTTTCAGGGATGTCCCAGTAGCAGTCGGTGCCGACAGCATACCTCTTGTTAATGTCTTATAATGAATATGTTAGATTACTTGTTACTTCGTTCATTTCGTCACCAGTCGATTTGTCACAGTTCAGTCATTTCGTCACCCGTCGATTCGTCATACTTTGGTCATTTCATCACCAGTCGATTCGTCACAGTTCAGTCATTTTGTCATAGTTTGGTCATTTCATCACCAGTCGATTCGTCACAGTTCAGTCATTTTGTCATAGTTTGGTCATTTCGTCACCAGTCATTTCGTCATACTTTGGTCATTTCATCACCAGTCGTTTCGTCACAGTGCGGTCATTTTGTCATAGTTTGGTCATTTCATCACCAGTCGATTCGTCACAGTTCAGTCATTTTGTCATAGTTTGGTCATTTCGTCACCAGTCATTTCGTCATACTTTGGTCATTTCATCACCAGTCGTTTCGTCACAGTGCGGTCATTTTGTCATAGTTTGGTCATTTCATCACCAGTCGATTCGTCACAGTTCAGTCATTTTGTCATAGTTTGGTCATTACGTCACCAGTCGATTCGTCATACTTTGGTCATTTCATCACCAGTCGTTTCGTCACAGTGCGGTCATTTTGTCATAGTTCAATAATTTCATCACCAGTCGTTTCGTCACAGTGCGGTCATTTTGTCATAGTTTGGTCATTTCATCACCAGTCGTTTAGTCACAATGTGGTTGTTTTGTCACATTTCAGCAATTGGGTTAGGGTTGGGCTTAGGGTTAGGAATAAGGGCTAGGGAAATGACTATGTGACAAAACGGCTGAAATGTGACAAAACGACTACAGTGTGACGAAACAACTGGTAACAAAATTATGGAAATGAAGAATCAACATGTATCCTCTCTGTTCCTTGAAGAGACGATGCGTATTATTCAGGCATTAGTAATACTAATATTGAATAGCACTGCTTACTATGTAGGGATTGTATGAGTAAAGTTATTGAAATCAATAATCTTATATCGTTGTTGTAAGCTGTACCCATACCTAGCGATCATTGAAATACCCAATCATAACACTTCTGGACTTGCACTCCCAAGAACACGACGCTCAACCCAGATCCCCTTGGGGATCAACAGAGCGAAGACGCTTCCCGTTTGAGCCCTGGGAGGAGTGAGAAGAGGACGCACATTAGAAGAGTGTGTACGTGCGAGCAGTTGCTGCAAAATCAGGTGTTTCTGTGTCTGTGTTCACATGCAAGCATGGGTGTCTGCGAGATTTGAGGGGGAAAAATAAATAAGAACTAGGAGCTAATACGAGTCAAGACAGTGGAGAATAGACTTTGGAGAAAATCCTTTCGACGAGGACTGTTCCTGGCCCGACAGTTTTGCATAAAGAGGTGCAGGGAGTTCTAATGGAAATTACAAGCAAGCGTGTGAAGGGAAAACACTTTTTTTGTTTTGGTCATCAAGAAAAGCACGTTTTTTGTCGGTGTTTTTTGGCCCCATTTTATGGATAGGGTTGGCGTGAGGATAAGGGAGACCGGGGGAAGACCTTGCAGAAATGTCGGCGAGGGGAAGAGAACTTCCTGTAAACTAAGTCACGGGCTCTACACACGTGGGTTTCTTACCGACTACGCCACCAGGACAGCACTATTTAACGTCTTGTTTGGGAGAGCCTGGCTCCAGAAAAAGAAAAAAAACACACACTGATTTCACCCGCAAGGCATACTTTGTGGTGAGTATGTAATTAGTTACAAGTCTCATATCTGTGTAGTATTTCCCGTATCTTGTCGACTTTATGATCCAGTCACTTGGATCTGTGTGCCGGCTGCCCCCGGTTTTAAAACTGTAATTCTCCTTAAACCTCTGTTGAACGAGGGGGTTTGGATGAGAAGCCTTATTCAAAATGTTCTGTTTTTTTTTTCCAAATAGAGCTGTTGCACGTGAAGTGATACACAGTAAATTTTGCAGTGTTAGATATCCAGTGTCAAAGTTCATTGAATCTTTCAGAGTTATTACAACAACAGAGAGAGTTCAATACTTACTAGTGTTGGTGTTAATTTGCAGAGTTACAAGGCGCCGTGTCAATTAGACTCTACAAAGCCCCGCCCAAAGCCCACCCACCACGTCCTCTCTCAAACTTTAAAGACCGCCATTTTCATTGCATCGTGACTCATGCAGAACCTGACCCTTGGCGCGGACCGAGGTTGGGCTTGGACCCCAGGGGTTGGGGTCACAGCAGCGCTGCTGACTCGCCGTGTCGCAGGCCCTCGTGGCCTTTGTCCGCTCAGATGCAGATGCCCGTCCCTTAACGGACATGCCGGCAGTTCTGTACAGTGTTAGCCAGTGTATTTTTTACTCAATTTCAAGTGAATTTTAAGAGGACTAAACACTATGGAAATAGTTAATTTGACACCAAATCTGATAAGGACCAAATACACTCAGACACAGTGTTAAATTTAACTCTGTTGATTTAACACTGCAAAATGTACTGTGTACAGTGAAGTGTGGGATTACTTACCACTTCATGTCCATTAAATAGGGGCAAAGACAATGGACATGTTAGGTTTCTACTGGTGATTGATAGCATATTACCATGGATAAAGCAATAATAGAACACTTTTAAACGTACAATGTAATGCAAATGTTGCTCTGCCTGTTCGCCTGACCACAATGATACCACCATAATGTCTGCCGCCGCCAAGCTGTGACGCCACCATGCAACAGCCCTATTACAAAAAAAAAAGTTTCAGTGTTTTAATAAAACTTTTTAATGAAAGGGGAATGCATTATTCTCAATCAAGAAGTTACCTTCAATCAAGAAGTTACCTTTAGTGGGTCCGTGTTGGCCGAGTGGTTATGGACACCGCACCTAACACGACCCCATTCATGTTAGTGGCGATGTGTCTACCGCAGCGTCCGCAGTGTCGCGAGTTTGACTCCGCTCGTCGATTTGTCTGCAATGTCTACCCCCGATCTCTTCAACCCAGTTTCCGACTAATCCTATCCAATATCCAATGAAAAAACTGCGCTGGCGCCGGAAAAAATAACTTAAAAAAAAAAACAATTTACCTTTAGTGAATAGTTTGAATTTAAGAATGCAACATGTAACTGTGTGTGGCGCACCCCAGGGTGATTTTAGAAATGCCAAAAGTCAACGCCTTTTTGCCGGGAGCCCGTTCTAATCCCATTGTCTATGGAGAGAAGCAGGCAAATAAAATCATCATCTACAGCCACATCCTTCATTCTGGGGGGAAACTGTGTGCGTGTCGGTCTTGTGGGGGGTTGTCGGTATGTGGGGATTGAAGCTAATCCGCTATATCTCTGCCTGTCTTTATCTTTGTGTGTGTGTGTGTGTGCGCCTGTACCTCGCTCCCGTCTACTTCCCGCGCTCCCCTTTAAGCCGCCACACTCTCGCCAGTCACGGCCCGATTATCGGCTCCGGCGTCCGCCTGGCCGAGCTCGCCTGCACAGCCCTGATAGCGTAGGGTGCTTGAGGTCAGGTAGAATAAGTCGCACTCAAGGCGGAAGGACGCTATGAGATTTTTTTCGCTCGGGCAGTGATTTCCCAGATCGGGGGGGCTCCCCGAACCGACCGCTGAGCCGATCCTGTCATCCGGAAGTCTTCCCCACGCCACACGCTTTCCAGCGCCCTGACCTCACACAGGGCCTGTTCAGTCAATGTTTGAGGGAGTTGGAGGGAAAAAACTGACAAGACGGAGTGGTGGGGGCTTGTTCAATGTGGTGAGAAGAGCAAGAGAGCTGTTGGAGTCGGTGTTTGGGCCGACTTTTACAAATCCCACACGTCATATGAGCTTCTCCTTCCTGGACAAGCCCCTGAAAAAAGTGTTTCACTTTATACGGCCTATGCAGCCGTGTCCGACTGCTCAAGGTATATCCCTGAAACGCTATAGATTTGTCAATAAACCCCAGGAGTATTGTAGTAGAATGCTGATCTGAATTGTGACATCACAGGCACCGAGAACAGTATAGATGCTCCACTGCTACGGCAGGAGCCATATGCAAGTGTATTTAGAGAGAGAGAGATTGAGAGAGACAGAGAATGTGCCATGTCCCCCAATATTTCTACATAACCCTGTGGGAATCACGGTGGAAGAGGGAAGAACGGGAGAGAGTGCGAGAGTGATATATACATGTGTGTGTGTCTCAAAGAGAGAGAGAGAGAGAGAGAGAGAGAAAGCAGTGTCATGGACAAGCTTAAGATGAAACAACTATTGTGGAAGGAAAAATGAAAAAAAAAAAAAAAACATTGTGGCAAAGCCATCCACCCAGTCAGAAGTTATGGATCAAACAAAAGTTTGATCCATCTTGGCCATCTTGAATTCAGCCTTCTTGAAAGTGTTGGCCTCCAAACTCGAATCAATTCATGAACCTACCCTAGAGCATTAACACACCGAATCTGTTATCGCATCAACACGAAGGCCTTAGCGGCTAACGCAATACATTCTCTGCGCTCCTTGTTTCGGGGGTATAATGAGAGATTTATTTTACTAAAAAAAAAAAAAACTTCACTCCCACATTTTCACACCCGCAATGGTAGTTTTGGGGTATACACACAGTAAATGTAGAAGTGTTAAATATGCAGTGTCAAAGTTCTTTGACTCTTTCAGAGTTATTACAACAACAGAGGGAGTTGAATATTTTCTAGTGTTGGTGTTAATTTAAAGAGTTACAAGGCACCGTGTCAATTAGACTCTACATAGCCCTGCCCAATGCCCACCCACTTCATCCACCTCGTCCTTTCTCAAACTTTAAAGACCACCATTTTCATTGCATCATGACTCATGCGTCACCCGGCCCTTGGCGTGGACCGAGATTCGGCTCGGACCCCAGGAGTTTGGGTTGCAGTAGAGCTGCCGACTGGCCGTGTCGCAGGCCCTCACGGCCTTCGTCCGCTCAGATGCAGATACCCAGATATCCTTCACGGATGTGATGGCAGTGCTGTACAATGTTAGCCAATATTCATTTTTTACTCAATTTCGAGGTAATTTTACTCCAGAAATGTAACACAATGGAAAGAGTTAATTTAACACCAACTCTGATAAGGACCAGATACACTCAGACACAGTGTTACATTTAACTCTTTAAGTGTTGATTTAACACTGCAACATTTACTGTGCACATGCAGGCTCTCACCCGCACACACACTCCTCCGCTCCAGGGTGTATTTGGGAACTTGCAGTGAGTGGTCCACCACCGTGCCCTGTAGTAAGGCACCCCTGGTTAACCTGCTACTGTATCTCCTCATATCCTTGTTCAACTGTTATTTTTAGTACCATTACTACCTGCGCTGGGGCTGCGCCACGAAGCAGGTCATGTTTTTGGTAGCGTTGGTTGGTTTGTCTGTCCCCAAGATAACTGAAAAGGTTTTGCACGGTTCTAGATGAAATTTTGTTCAGTTGGTGGAAATGACACACGGAAGAATCGATTAAATTTTGGTGCATTTCTGCAGCCTACAAGTAACGTAATCATACTTAATCACCAACTTGCTGAGGCTCTGCGTTTTGGCGCTGGGAGACCAACCACAGGCATAGGACTGTATTGGGGTTGAATGCAGTAGTCTATCTCTCTGCGCCACAAAGCCAGCTCCTTCCGCAACCCTCCTAACCAAAAGTTGCCTGCCATTAAAAGTTGCACAACACAAATTTAGTAAACTTCCCAACTCTGTACATGGACAGCATTATTAAATCCATACGCTGAATGAAACGAAATATACGTGAAAATAAATGCACTTGGGAGGAGAAAAAAAGTGCCACAAAAGAATTATAAAATATGTCCCTTGCGAGTAATATATATGGCAAGAGACAGCATTCAGTGTGGTCAATGCACACACATATGCAGGTGTGTATGTACCCTTCACACATACGGGACACAAAGAAACGCGCTCGTGTGTGTGTGTTTGTCTGAGTGTGTGTTTATTGAGTGGTTTGTCCCTGAGAGGGCCAGAGTGCTGTGTGATTGGCTGCGAGGGTCAGCTAAAGTGATGTCTGATTGGTCAGAAGGCCAGAGTTGTGGCGGCCAAACACTACAGCTAATGCATGTCTGGGAAGTAGGTATTGATGGACCTTAGTGCAGGCTGTGAGAACCCATTGAATTCTTTCTTAGGTATAAGCGAGACCACTCGCCAACCACAATCTATCTTGTGTTCACTTACTAGCTGAGTTTTTGCCATATGCTTTTTGGGCACCAGGGGGAACATATTCAGAAACTGAATTGCGGGTTTAGTGCAGTGTTGCCACAGATTTAGTGCAGGTTTTAGGTGCGTGGCTCAATTCATTTTATTCGTCATGGTTGTGTTCAGACTGCCATCTGAGAGATGTGCTACAGTCACTCAACGACTTGTTGGAAGGTGGGGTTTAGAGGCAAAAAGATACTTTTAGGACATGGTCACGGCATGACATTAGCTTAGAATATCTACGGTTAATCACCATTCATATAACTGTAACCCAGAAACGCAAAGCATCGACATGTAATGGTTTTGCATGTGCCGTCGCGGCAGATCGGAGGGATGGATTTGTCCCAGATTTGGTGTGTTAATGCTCCAAGGAAAGTTTGTTAATGCTCCAAGGAAAGGACCCGATTTTGGAGCCCGACACTTTCAAGGTGGCTGAATTATGATTGGCCATATCTGTATTAATTAAAAATATATATTATTATTGTTATTATGTTTTTAGATTGTTTTCAAGGGTACACATTTAGCATTTGGGACGTTTGCATATGCCTAGTTAGCTGCGCCGGGGCATAGCCGCGATGTGTAGATAATGTGGCTTCGTGCAATGTACATACAACACAATAGTCTGCCCGTGTCAGAATGACTTTGTGCACCCATGAACCTCAGAGCACACAGTTCTGCACACAGAGACACTCAATGCAGTTAAGATTAATTTGCACATCTACACACACACACACACACACACACACATCAAAGTGTGTGAGTGTGTGTGTGTCGGTGTGAGTGAACATGTGCAAAGGTCATGTGCATTAGACAATGGTCTGTTAATGTCAAGGCCTCCCAGGATGTGCGGAACGGCACGGAGATCGGGTCATCAACAACGGGAAGCTGAGAGGTGTTTCCTACCAGGACGTACTGACAGCACACGATGGTGTGCTGATCATAATTATTATCAGTCCAGTACACTGACGTCGTCTCAGTTGTTTAAAAGGACTTTGCTGTGTGGTAGCCAGAGATGGCAAGTAACTAAGTACAAATACTCAAGTGCTGTACTTAAGTAGAATTTTCAAGTATCTGTACTTTTAGAAGTACTTTTTTCTGTGAGTACTTTTTACTTGTACTCAGTAGATTTGTAACACAAATATCAGTACTTCTACTCCTTACTTTTCCCAAAACAGGGTTGTTACTTTTTTTCCTTTTTTTTTCCTGCAACAACAACGATAGGACTACATGTATAGCGTGAGTGACTCAATCGGTACTCGATAATGCGGAGTACAGTAGCAGTTAATAAGTCGTTTTATCTTACCCCTCAAAAAATATTGCCTGTAAAGTGCAAATTTAGGTTTTGTTCTTTGTACTTTATACTTTCAAAAATACTTTCTGAGTACATTTCTCAGCCTGTACTGTTTTACTTTACTTGAGTAGATCAGTGCTTAGTAGTCTTACTCGAGTTGTTT
>OMKY01074778.1:0-12486 GCA_900302395.1 Bregmaceros cantori | reverse complement strand
ACGCAAACGATCCAAGGTGTCTGTGATTGATGGTTTTACAGACGCAGCAGACGCAACCAGACGGCAAGGAACCGTCATCAGCATATTTTCAGTTACAAATGATTGTTGCTGATGTATGATGCTTTTCAAATGTGTTCATATGTCATTGCTGCTTGGATGCTTGTAATGCGTACATGTAAAGAGACTGTGGAATGGCAGCCTGATGACGCATAAAATAATTGAAATAGGCAATGTCTCCGCCCGACTCCAGTTTCCGTTTTAATCTTGTCACTATCTCTCTCAGTAAAGAATGGAAAACGACGGCCCCATTACAAGTTACAGTCTTGTTGCTGTAACTTAGATCACAACACTACGCAGCGCCGTGAGATCGCTTTCCCTCACGGTCATATACTGCATGATTGCTCATCCCCGCTCTCTCATTCCCCTTTCACACTAACAATGTCAATAAATGAATGAATGAATGAAAAAAGAAACATTATTGAAATATACTTCGTTATCACAAATTATTCAAACATGATCCAATTTCAAAGTTCTGGTCTCTCTCTAGTCTCTCTGTTTCGTTCGTTCCTCCCATCTCCTCTCTCCTCTCTCTGATGGTAGTCACATATACGGCCGTGAGTTGCCATCTCACGGGTTTATGCCTAGCGTACCAAAGCGTTTTTCCAACCTTGATGATCCGTGATTTCAAGGAACTTTTATCACGCAATATCAATTTTGAAATCGCCTGACGTTCCTCACATCAGTTGTCTTCCGTATAATCATGCAGCCGTTTATTTAAATTTGTTTCCGTGATTTAACCGACAAATGGTCATATGGGCTCGTGTGTTATGTTTAAGATTTCCCCCATGGCATCCAGCAAGAGAGAGATCAAGAAACCTCCTGCCTCATTGAATGCAAAGGCTCAGTCTCTATCACCGCGTCCGCCAAGGCTGTATTGATGCCCCAGGGTGTATGCGTGGGCCGACGACTCTCTGAACCGCATGGTCAGACACACCAAACGTTAGACCGTTGTGTCTGTGTACACTTGCGTGTGTATGAAGGCGTGTGGCAGTGAAGTTTTGTACATCATGGCAATAATCGTGCAACAGTCATTATGCCAACCACGATTAAACAGTGTTTTTTTTGTTTTAAAATATCTTTTAGCTTTTAAGGATCAGCTGGGATGAGGCGAAGAAGGGGAAGGAGACGGCAAGGCTGTCGGTGGAAGGAAGCAAACCCACGACTCTCTGGGTGCCCGTGCTTTGAAGTGCACTGTTTTAACAGCCTGAGATACTGCGGCGCATAAATGGTTTTGAAATAAACAGGCGTAGCTTGAGCACATATACAACAATTCACTAACAGCACAGTGATGACACCCGTTCTTATATAAAAGACAAAATTAATATTCTCCATCTGTTCACAGGGAAGATATTTCTAATCACTTTTCCCTGCTGCTGCTGCTGTTGTTGTGTATATATACTCTACCTGTTATTACCATCTGTGCCCTTGTTTTTATTCATTGCAATGTTTATTACTCCTTATGTTTCATTGTCATTGCCCATTGTATTTATTATTTCATTATCCTTTTTATGTCTTTTTATGCTTACACAAGTTCCTCAGCTTCGCTCTAAAAGAGGCGAAGATACACACACACTGTACAACCTTGATGGCGATGGTTTTCACTTTCAGTTTAACAATGTGGCATACTAAAGAAAGAGAATAGACCATAGGTCGAGCAGTGCCGGCCGCCGGTTCAAATCCCCTGTCCGGCTCCCCTGACTCTTCATCCCAGTTTCCAGATTTAATCCTGTCACTATCTTTCTCAATAAAGAATGAAAAACGGCGCTTTCTCCCAAAAAAACAAGAATGAGAATAGCTGACTTTCACGCGGGAATTGTTTTACCTAGGGACCTCTGGTAAATCAGAATAATTGCGGAGCATGTCTTGAGTTTAATTTCCAAGCGAATGAGCAATGTCCGCAATTTGCGTCATAATAATTCGACCGCTAATTACCTACAGTGATTCGACTAAACACAGATGTCCTCTGTTAAATAAGTCCCGTTTGAAGGGTGTCGGCGAAGCGGTTGCACCTAAATGTGGCACATAGTAATATTGTTGTGGCTTAGATCACAGTGTCCGTCAAGTTCTAGCTCCCTCCCTGGCTTTTCTGCAATGACTACCGCCGATCTCTTCAGCCCTGTTTCCGACTAATCCTGTCAGTAAAAACGTGAAAACGGTGTTTACTAAAAAAGAAAAAAAAGTCCCATTTGATTGCGTACTGTGTGTTTGTGATTGAATTTGCGTGTCTCTCATCTTTTCCAAAAGTGAATGATGGAATATATTGCAAAAATACAGCATTTCAGAGGAGCATACAATATAGTTTTTCTCCCAACCGTAGCGCAAATATTAGATTACAATTAACGGTGAATGAATGATAAAATACAACACAAATTCATCACGCATCCTATACACGCCCTATATCTTCCCCAGATGTACTCAATTAAATGAGAAATCTGTGGTAATCACTTCAACACTTGAATCGTGGTGTGCCACACGTTATTTTACGAGTTTATCATCTGTTACATCGCTGACATACGACTGATCCGTTATGTATGTCAGCGGCGGCATGTTTCAATGTGTGTGTGCGCGACATACAGACACATACACAGACACAATTATTCCCAATAAGTTATCTGGGAATGTCAAAAAGCTGTGCTTAAAAATGCACCGATAGTTGGAACGGCTGGGCAACTGACCAAAAACGGAATCAACATAGGTATCTGACGAATTTTTGATTGAAATTGCGTCTTACTAGTGCGTCTTATTGCGGCACCCGGTGGCCGGTATACGCCAAATTAGCTGGAGAAAGAAGAATTTACCTTGGTCTTCCCATTTTCCTTATGGTTATTATTAATATTATTATCCCAAATGTGTATTTATTTGAAATAAATAGTTTGGGACATGCGCGTTCAATCTATTTAGATTTAGAGTGAGAGGAGGGTGCGGGGGTGGAAATGGAAAAAAAAGAAAGGGAATTATGTTCGGTGCGCTAGCACACACAATCTGCAAGTCAGTAAGGTATATTGTAAGCGCACACATGAACACACATCCACCTGGTCTACCTGCAAGGCCATATAGATGTGTGTGTGTGTGTGTGCGGGGACAAGTGTTCATGCGAGATTAGGACACATAACGGGTATAACCTTTGTAAATTGAGCAAATGACAGACTTTTGCTTGTCCTGTCGGAATGTGCAAAAAAAACAACAACAACAACACAGAGGTCCCTAGGTAAATTAAGTAACATGCAAAGTAAGCTTTTGCTCTATTTTTTTAAGCACACCAGTAGACCTGCCATCCGCCTATTGACTCCAATCATATCACTCACATAAACAAATATTGAGGAAAACCACCAAAATTGTAAACATACTAGGATTGGAACTAAAGATTTTGAGAATCGATTAATCAGTCATTTTTACAGATGATTAATCAATCAAGTAATCGATCTGTTTTCCCTTTCCTTCAAATGGTTATATACCTGAAACATTATTAACGTCGCAAACTTTATGATATCTGACTGGCTGTGTCCAAAATTGCTCCCTATTCCCTATATAGTGCACTATATGTACCCTATATAGTGCACTCAAAGTATCCCACAATGCACTGGGAAAAGTAGTGAGCAATGATTTACCCTAGTCCAACCAATATAACCCACAATGACTACAAACAAGTCAATAGCGACCGACCACGGCAAATAGTTATAAACGTAAGTACTTTTGACATTTTGTGATGGTTGTTGAATTTTATAATCTTCTCATTATTTATTTATTTTTAAGTTATTTTCTCCGACGTCAGCGCCGTTTTTCCATCTTTATTGGATAGGATTAGTCAGAAACTGGATTGAAGAGATCGGGACAGGTCGACGAGTCGACGGGCGTAGTCGAACTCGCGTCACTGCGGACACTGCGGTAGACGCAGCGCCACTAACATGAATGGGGTCGCGTTAGGTGCGGTGTCCATAACCACTCGGCCAACGCGGACCCCTTGACGCAAATTCTAGGATCGGCACCGATGTTTGACTCACAGTGGGGAGCACCGTGCTTCCTGCTGTCAAGACGTTGGCTTGAAGGTCTTATTGTAACGTCCGTACGCCGCCGAGCCGATGATTACTTTGACGAGTGCCGAGCCTTCGTCTGCGTCCACCACCACGTCCAGTACGGTAGCCTCCTTGTACAGCCAACTGACCACACAGACAAGGAGGTCATGTTAACTTATTGAAACATTAGGTTAGGTCTGTGACAATCAATTAATGAATACCAAAATATTAGTCAAAAAATACATCGTAACTAAATAGTGTTAAATAGTTTTTTGAGTACACGTTCAGTGACGTGAATCAGAGGATGTCCTTATTCTTATAAAATGTCTTAACTTTGACGACTGAGCCCTTTTCAAGACAGGCATTTTTATTACATGCACCGGCTGCGCCAAGCAGGTTATGTTTTCGGTCGCGTTGTTTGTCAGTAGGATAACTGAAAATGTTGTGCACAGATCTCGATTCAATTTTGTGGAGTTGTTGGGAATGACAAACGGAACAAGTGATTACATTTTGATTAGATAACCTACTGACTGCATGGTACTAACACAGCTCAGATAGTGTAGTTGTTAGCCCTACGGTTTGCCAAGCTTGAGACCCGGGTTTGAGTCCCACCTCCGGCAGATTGCGAAAATATATACATATTTTTAGCTATAATCCCGCATACCACCAAGAGCGATTAAAGTAAAGAAGTGATTAAATTTAGGTGCATTTCTGTAGCCTATAAGTAACATAATAGCGTCTAGATGTTTTGGCATCAGTGACCCCAAGGCCTTGGCCCAGGTTTGTACTCTGAGTGCTTCTAGTGTTTGTTATGTTTTTATGTTTGGTATTCAATATGTACATTACTAACGTAACTAACGTATTTACATAACATTAAAGAATACAATATCTTATAATAACCTGTGTCATTTTCTATTTCACATTTAAAAGTTAAAAAAAGGTCGGTTTTCTATGTACTCTAAATGCGTGTACCAAATAACTTGACACAGTCATTGAAGTGTCACGTTAAAATGTATAATAATATTATGCAAGCAATATTTTTACATCTCGAAGTAGATCAGCAATGTTTGTAAATAAAATAAGCAAACTAATTTACAACACAAAAGGTGACATTGGAATCTTCGTGGGCGATACAAC
The DNA here is from genome assembly GCA_900302395.1 of Bregmaceros cantori. NCBI lineage: Eukaryota > Metazoa > Chordata > Actinopteri > Gadiformes > Bregmacerotidae > Bregmaceros > Bregmaceros cantori. Next base: position 7,276 of record OMKY01074778.1, on the reverse strand, counting down.
GTTTACAAACGCTAATATATTATGAACGTTTCTGGTAGGATTGCAAATTGCAGGAATCGTGCCACCTCCGCCACGCCCCAGTTTCTCATCTAATCATATTCCCTTCCTCTCATAAAGTCCAAAAGGAAGGAAGCATGAGTGCAGTGACAGCAGTTTCTTGTGGCAGTGATGTTCAACTAGGGCAGAATGACTAAAACAATTTGAAATCAAAGTCAGTTGTGCTGCTGATTAATTTGGCAAAGAAGAAGACATGATTTAAGTTTAACATAAATGATGAGAGACAAAAAGATGAGAAGTCTCACCCGAGCTGAGCAGAAGCAAGATCTACTTTGAGCTGAAGGACCAGTTTCCCGGTGGCACGCATCACGTCTTCCTCCAGAACCTCCTTGAGCCGGTCCAGTCCCTGCCCGGTCAGTGCAGATACAGGGACGGCGCCAGGCTCAGACACCTCGTAACTGACACACACATTCATGATGATCACCTGCGTGGTCCAGTCACGGTATAGGTTGCAAACTATGACCCGAGGGCTTTGTATTCAAGTTCAGCCCTAACCTCACCCGTTTCCCTGCAATACCCTTGTTTCCCCAGTAGATAGCGCACCAATTTGTTGGGTAATACTAGGTTCAACTTTGCACCTGCATTTGCGGCGTTATTTCATTCCAATCCCCAGCTTTGATAAATTACATTTCATGTCTAAAGGAAGTATAAATCGTGGAAAATATCATGGAAAATATTCCTATTAAATGAATTAAATTCTATAAACCATTATAAACTAAACTGCCAGTTATGTGGACATGTGTGCATGCATTGACTTTACGCTTCATAACCGCTGTATGCAGACCCCGTGTTCATTGCACATAAATCGTCCCCGTACATAGACTTAGTACTGTTCTAGATTGACGTGCTGAGAAAACACCACCAATAATTAAAACTGGAAAGTATTTAGAGATTTTTCCGTTATCTTAGCTGATTCGATAGATACCAAACTTTTCTCAGTCTGTGCACAGTGGTACCCTGTTAGCACAGCTTAGCCGTATGGACTCAAATAGAGGAAAAGTTTGAAACAACTAAACATATTTTAATCCGGCAATTGATTTGTTACACAACCGAAGTCTGGTTGCACAAAATCGAATGCTACCATTTTACTTGCTTCTGTCTGCTAACAAACTACTGCTGCGCGCCTGCAGTGAGGCCTGACTTATTAAAAGTTATTAGCATGGTTATTGTATTTCCTCACTTGTCTAGCAGATCCACCTTGTTGTGCACTTCCACCATGGAGTCCATCAGGTGGTCTGGCACCTGCAGGTTCTTCAGCACGTTCAGGACGTTGATCTTCTGGTTGACTGTCTCTGGGTGGCTGATGTCTCGAACGTGCACCAACAGATCCTGGACAGACCATATGCATCTAGCTGGACGGTTCGACAGGAGACGACGTATTAACAAGTCCTTGGCTCAGCAGCAGCAACAAGGAGTGAAGCACTCACTGCTGCTTAGCTCGTCCGATCCTGATCGGCTCAAATCTGGCGGTACCGGGACATAAAAAAAACTGCGATCGGTGGCCGATTCGATACCCAAAGATCGTATCGACCGACGATCGCGCATCCCTATTTTTCTGTATAATCAAATATTCTCCACAAATCATATCGGACAGCAAGTCTGTCAGTAAGTCTGTTTTCTGTAGGGCGTCTGTGGAAGTCTGTGGCAAAGAAAGAGTTAATCGGAGCAGACACATACAGCGTGCTTGACGTCCTCCAGGGTGGCAGAGAAGGAGTCGATGAGCTGGTGGGGCAGCTGGGACAGGAAGCCGATGGTGTCCACGTAGAGGACGGTCATGTGACTGGGCAGCTGACCTGCATGCATGGTGACGTCTAGTGTGGCAAACAGGCGATCCCTGGGCTGCATGCGCAGGTCCCCACTCAGAGCTTTGATCAGAGACGTCTTCCCTGCACACAGAGTGACCTTTTTACACATCAACATGTCTTCCCTGCACACAGAGAGAGCTTTTTACACATCAACATGTCTTCCCTGCACACAGAGTGACCTTTTTACACATCAACATGTCTTCCCTGCACACACACACAGTGAACTTTTTACACATCAACATGTCTTCCCTGCACACAGAGTGAACTTTTTACACATCAACATGTCTTCCCTGCACACGCACAGTGAACTTTTTACACATCAACATGTCTTCCCTGCACACACAGTGAACTTTTTACACATCAACATGTCTTCATGTCTTCCCTGCACACACAGTGAACTTTTTACACATCAACATGTCTTCATGTCTTCCCTGCACACACAGTGAACTTTTTTACACATCAACATGTCTCCCCTGCACCTTTTACACATCATTAAAGATGTACCAACGATACAACAGGCCTGTGCTGATCCCACTGAAAATTTCAGCGACTGCTGTAACACTTTTTTTCTGGAGGGGCTATAGAATGCAGTGCTCACCGCAGTTGGTGTAGCCCATGACCGACACCACAGGGAAGTCCTTGTGTTTGCGGGTCGAGCGCAGCAGGTGGCGCTTCCTACGCAGTTTGTCCAGAGACTTATGGATCTTGGCCTCGCGCTCCTTTAGCAACCTGTGCTGGAATTCCATCAGGGTCTCACCTGGAGACAGGTGTCAAATAATAGTCACCCCAGATACTGTCTGCTCACACATTGTTAAAGATGTTGAAAACCTATTTTTAAATCAAGTTTGTCCGTTGTTATTTTATTTTTATTTTTTTCAACCGTAATTAAGACAGACAGCCGAAAACCGTGTGTCTCTAGGTTTCTCCATCACCTCGCATCATCTTGCGCTAAACCAAGGCAGGTGTCCGCAAAAATCACCTAGTTTCACGTTGAAGAGGCTTTTCTGAAACCTGCGCCGATCAGCCTGTCGCGCTTTATACTTCTCTCTCTTTCTCTCTCCCCCTCCCTCTCCATCTCTCTCCGCTTCCCTCTCTCTCCCTACATCCCCCTCTCCCCTTCCCTCTCTGCTTCCCTCTCTCTCTCTCTACCCCCTCCCTCTCTCTCTCTCTCTCGTTTCTTGAGAAAACTGAATCTATTCTTGTTACCTATAAAAAGGTGCATGCAGCAGAACACTTTTTTACAAAAGACCACATCCGGTTTCATATAACGCAATGGCAATTTAACTAAATCCCCTTTACTTATGAATCATTGAATTACAGAAATTGTTGACTTTAATTGTATAAACAGTTGTATTGTTGTCAAATTGTGGGGACTAGATTACCGATTAAATTGTAATGCATAACTTGTAACTGCAAGCTTCCCATTCCTAAGCACTTACCAGAGCCTCCAATGTATCGGTTACCACCGCCCTGCTGGTCAAGATTAGCCACGTCATGCTTCAGACGAGATCTGTCGAGGCCAGAATTCAGTGAGCCAAGTGACATTCACTGGATTGGTTAAAGATGGGATGACATCCTGATATGGAATTGTCAAATTTATGATATTTTGCCTCTAAATGAATAAAAAACAATTTAGAACGGTACAAAATCTCCCAAAAAAATTGTAATAGTCATGTTTGGAGCTAAAATAAAGAAAAATAATAAATTAACAAAATAATCGAATGTTCGAATCGAATTAGGTTGAAACTGCATTTTATGCGCCTATGAATTAGAGGGGCTGGGGAGCGGAGATGGACTTTTTTTACTTTTGGAGTACATTTCGCTACTCGTTACATTAACTTGGCTTTAGCGACACCCGTTGGGAACTGTTGGCACATATGTTGATGTCATATCTCTCTCTCTCTCTCCTGGTCTCTCTCTTTCTGTATCGTCTATCTATATATGCAAGGGTGCACATACATTTCTTGATGTATTGGGCTATTATTTATTTATTTAATGTATAAGTTACTTCTTTTTAAAATATATAGTTACACACACGCGCACAAACACATAAACTGGCGACTTGACTACCCGATCTCTTCAACCCCCCCACCCTCCACCCCACACACACACAGAGCAGCCGGTAGGCAGGCGGCCCGCAGACAAAAAGATTCAAATTCAAAAATTCACGGTTAAAGCTGTAATTCTGTAATTCGAGATAGAGTTAGAGGAGGCGGGGTAGACACACGCACAGTTGCGCGCGCACACTGTTCCAAACACCCACGGAGGGGGACGAGAACTGGCTGTCAGGCATCGTCGCAAATCCGATTTGGATAGCTGTTTCAGGGACCATGGTCGTCGGGTTTGTGACTGGAGGGGAGCGAGCCGCCGCGGAGGCAATCGAGCACGGCCTTCGGGCTTGCTGGCCACCGGGGCCATGCTCGCTGTCCGACACTAGTGCATTTCAATGGAAATATGGGAGGACCGCAACACGCAGACAAAACACCCGAACGGGCGCTTTGTCGTGTAATAATTACACACAAACACAAAAATGTGCATGTACATACATGCGCATGTACTATTTAAAGGTTATGTGGCATGTAAATACACCCAACATGCAATATCATCGACTTTTGGTTATTAATTTAAATACTTTGATGCAGTTCCACGCTTATACTGTAGGGGGCGGTAAGGGTCGTTTTGAATTTTGTGGTCGGTGTGAATTTCAAAAGAACCAAAATCTGGGAGGACCTCAAAATGCCCACTTTAGGCAATTATTGTGACGCAACCACAAAACGACCAGAATAGAATTTTACATGGTCCATTATTATGTCGCAAGCCTATTCTTAACAAATAAACACTTTTAAAACTTGATTTTTCATGTCACCCCGTCTTTAAAACACACAGGGTAAAACCCCTTTTCCAATATGCCATAAGCCAGCACGGAAGAGTAGGCTGATGAAACTACATGTTAGTGTGCAGTCTGCAGAAATCATCATAATTATACTTCCATGATTAGTCTTAGGACCAACTAATCTGTGCCATTTGCCGATGGCACAGAATGAACATAGAGAGGATTAGTCCCTAGTGGATAAACTGAGTCATTGCACATGCTTTATGGTCTGTATATAAATGTATACAATAGTATTAGCTAAAAATACTACAAAATACGAATGTTGATTTAAAATCCTAATTTAAATTATCGAATTTGAAGATAAATTGACAGCCCTGGCGTGAACCAGGCCCCCTGTGACTCAGCGACTGACCTGAGCAAGGGGATCTCAGCCAGGGAGATCTGCAGTTTGGCCTCTCTGGTCCTGGCGTTGCATCGGAAGATGTGGAGCACCAGTGAGTACCGATCCAGCACCTTCACCCCCCAGGCATCCTCAAACTCTTTCTGGTCAACACAAATGGTCTTTTCAGTTCCTGGATCTTTAGCCTTTCAAGGCCTAGAGAAAAAGCCTCCAACAATGGGCACACTTAAGGGAATGGTAAGGGATGCAGGGGCCACACATTACCCTACTCAAATGTTGTTGTGTACCAAAACATTCGTTAATGCAGTCCTTTACTTGAAATACAGTAATATTTCTTTAGCATCAGTATTGTCTTAGCATGTTGTCTATTTATATTCCATGCAGTATATTCCCTGCTGTTGTCCAGGAATAACTGTTAATGAATTAATTTGTGTTTTTGGTCATCATGCATAGGATGTGGAATGTGGAAGTGGGAATCAGTTATGCATCACATGGTGAATCTAGCACAGTATGTAGAGTCTAGAAATATTTATCTTGAGTGCATTAAGTTGACATTTTTCCAAGGGGCCCAGCATTTCTTGGTACACTCGACACTAGGCAACACCTACAACCATGTATCAGAAGTGGGAAAGTCAATGAATAAATCAACTTACTTAATTACTTATCAAACAATTAATCGAGATGTTGCACTACACTAGAACATACAATCATGGCAACAATAATCAATCAATAAGAAGAATGAGAATCAAATAATGCATTAACCAAATTTTTACACTCCTACTCAGAAGATGCAAGTCCCCTCTGTAACTTGGCCCGGTTATACTTTCTGAATTGCAGGGTCTACCTGGCATCAACATGTACATGACTGCATTGTAGCAATTTTTTTTTTTTTTTCAGATTGTCATGTTCTTCATAACATCATCTTCGTACCTCAGCTCCAGCAGACAGCCGTTCCACATTCATGAAAATGGCAGTGATCTCCGGATGCTGTTTGATTTTCTCTGGAAATGGAAGGATTGGTTGTGTTACCCATGACAGTGTGTTACATTATCAGAATAACATTCATTTATAACAAATTAACAATACATATTTTTCAGTGTATGCCCATGAACGCTCACTGAAGTGGTTTAAGTAAATGGAACCAAAGTGGGCCGACCACAAAATTCAAAACGAACCTTTACCGCCCCCTACAGTATAAGCGTGGAAACATTTTAGCGCGGGAGAAGTCCCCAAAGCCACTCCCCCTCCCGTGTTCGATGCGAGGCTTGGGCGTCATGAGTCACACAGACCGCAGATGTGTTACAAGTTGCAGCAGAGAGAGAGAGAGAGAGCAGAGTGTGTGTGTGTGCGCGAGTGAGTGACTGAGAGAGACACGCAACGATCGCTCGGTTGCCTCCGCGGCGGCTCGCTAGCCTCCAGTCGCAAATCGAATTCGCGACGGTGCCTGACAGCCAGTTCTCCTCCCCCTCTGTCGGTGTTTGGAACAGTGTGCGCGCGCAAATGCGCGTGTGTCTACTCCGCCTCTATCTAGAATTACAGAATTACAGCTTTGACCGTGAATTTTAAAAATCTATCTTTTTGTCTGCGTCGCGCCTGCATACCGGGCGCTGTGTGTTTGTGTGTGTGTGTGTGGGGGGGGGCGTGAAGAGACTGGGTCAAACATGTCGGGGGGTGTGGACATCGCGCAGTCGGCAAAATAATTCCATTAACATGAATAGGGGCGCGTATTTGCAGCGCCTTTAACCGCTCCACCAATAGAGGTCCACACGGAGGTCCACACCGCCGTTATATCCAAGGAGAGAGAGAGAGAGAGAGAGGAGAGAAGAGAGAGAGAGAGATCAACATATGTGCCAACAGTTCCCAACGGGTATCGCTAAAGCCAAGTTAATGTAACGAGTAGCGAATTGTACTCCAAAAGTAAAACAGTCCATCTCTGCTCCCTAGCGGCCCAGCCCCTCTAATTCGTAGGCGCTGGTGGTGGTGGTGGTGGTAGGGGGCGGGTCTGTTTTCGGACTGCACGTTGAAGCTCTTCTTCGTTTAAACAAAAAATGCAGTTTCAACCTAATACATTTGATTATTTTGTTAATTTATTATTTTTCTTTATTTTAGCTCCAAACATGACTATTACAATTTTTTGGGAGATTTTGTACCGTTCTAAAATGTTGTTTATTTATTTAGTGG
>OMKY01074746.1:0-10213 GCA_900302395.1 Bregmaceros cantori | reverse complement strand
GAGCGCCGACTGTGATTACGGTTAATTTCGTTCCTGTCAGCTGAACCACCGCCTGGCACAACTTGTGCAAAACTTGTGACAAACGGAACAATATATTTTGTTCTAACCGGTTCGGACAAAGTGAGTGAACTGTTATGATTCGTGTAGCTAGTGCGAATGAATAATAATAATTATGATAATGATGGACTCAGAAGAAGGGTTGGATTCCATTCCCAGGACATCCGTTTACAGCAAATCAAAAGGCAAACATATAACAATTGCAGCACAAACCCTTGTGCGAAAGGTAGAAAATAAACAACAGTGTACAGGTCAAGCAAGTCTCTGGACACAGGTAATAAATTCTAAATACAAAGAGTCTGGTGAGAAGTACTCATCTCAAGTTGCCGGGCTCGTGATCCAGACGAACCGATCTTGAGGGGAGAGATCGTCCTGCAGTAGTAGACAGCCTCAGGTTACCAGACGGCTAACTGGCTAACGGCTAATCAGGTAAGCAGGAGACGACTAGGTACACACACTAACTAACTGAACACATAAACTTGTCTACCTAGAAACTAACCTAAGTGGAACTTTGACGCTGCGTCGAGCCGACGCCCGACGTCCCCTTATGAAGGGGAGGAACGCCAATCAGCGAGCCGCTCCGGAGACGAGCTCGATGCGCTCCAGCTGCGCTCCTTGTGCGGTCCGTGGACGAACCCGGCGCCTGGGTGCCGCCCGTGGACGAGCGGCTCCTGACATGAACACAGACAAGACTTAGCTTTGGTGGGGTTTTCCTTTGATGTGATCAGATTACATTTGCCAGTGGTAGCGGAGTATGTTCACTAATATAATCGTAAAAATCAAATCCAGGTCAACAGTGATTTTGTAGTTCCAGTACTAGCGCTTTATTTGTGAAGTGTCCCGACCTGTCCGGCCATATTGCACAATTAAATGTACAAATTCATATGCCGTATTTTTCTCATTTTGAGAATGTAATCACCACCCTGACTGATACAAGACACAACTCTGTCAGATTTACATCCACAATATGGGGTCGCTGGCGATCTTGTCTGCTAGAATAATTTGTAATAATTGCATGTTTAAAATTTGTAAAATTTAAAAGTGATTTCTTGTTATCTTGTTATATTGTCACTTGTATATCGCGGCGCCGCAGAAGCAGATTATGTTTTTGGTCACCAGGATAACTTAAAAAGCATGGATCTGGATGAAATTTTGGAGAGTTGTTGGAAATGACCAACTTATAAGTAACATAATGATACTTAATCACCAATTTACCGCGGTCACGTGACCAGACTTCTGGGTTGCGGTGGACGCTGGGAAATGCAGTTGGCTTGTGCTGAGCATGTTTGCTGGTGGCCTCAATCGCAATCGCGCTAGTCTACGAGGACTGATAACACACATACTGCTAGCACTAAAAGTACTATTTTTTGTATTAACTAATTCATTCAGCCTTACCGTGTGCTTCTCCGCAGCTCCACTACCATTTCTACTGAGACTTGGTGATTTGAAAACAAAGGATCAGACAAAAAGTATGACTCGCTAGAATCTTAGTCATCGCTTATCTGATGCTCCTGTGACCAAAACTCAACAACAGATTTCTGTAAATTGCTACCAAAGTCGCCTCGAGACGCTTTACATAAAAATACACACTTTCCCCACCCCACACTTTCACGTTAACCTGGCATGACCAGACCCCCAACATGCTAATGCTATCTTGCTAATTCTAACATGGTAATGCAAAAATGGTAATGCCAAGATGCTAATGCTAACATGCTAATGCTAACATAGGTGGGACAACCAAACTCCGGCCACATCTCGCATCGCTCATATCAAACTCCACCCAGTTCCTGCGTCGCCCGTACCAAACTCACCACCCACATCTGGATCAGAATAATTTGATTGGTCAGCCTGTTTATGGGCGACGTCCCCCAGATTTGCCCAGACTCAATGTACCAACTAGCGGCGCGCGACACGTGGATGATTCGTTGGTTCTGGCTCGCCAGGCTATCATCTGGATACACTCCATTTGACAAGCAAATGCTTCTCAAATGTGGTGCTGAATCCTCAGCACCACCTGGCAAGTCGACGTCCATGTATACATGAGTTTTGTTGACATTGCCAAATAACTGAGGCCAATACAATGTTGTAAACGTGGAAACTCCTTAAATGGAGAAAAATACTTTGACAGGTGTTATTGAAGTGTAATTTGTGAAGTCATGCCTCCATTATCCTGATTGGCTACAAGCTGTGACATCATCGGATATCCCCTCCCATTGGCTATAAATCAGTGATACTTCCTGTGTGAGTGTTCGGCCATGTTCCCTGCTTTAGGTTATAGCTTAGCTTAGCTAGCCGATACCCGGCTAATGTCTAGTCAGTATAGCTTAATAAATGAGCCCTCCAGAAATATTCCCGTGTCAAGACTGGTCATTTCCTCTACGTGTACACCTTATCTGAGCTGCTATTACACAAGGAAAGGGGGTTTGGGCGCGAAGAATAACAGCTAGGGATACGGAGAGCGGCCAGATCCGCTCGCAAACTCGGTGGACGAATAGAAATCATGTGGCGCTATGAACTTTACAAGGAGCAAAGTTTGTCAAAATAAAATAAACACAAGCGATGGACGGGATGCCTTCATCACTCACTCCAACGCCGAGGCTGTGGTTAGCTGTTAACTGTTAGCAGCAGGAAGGGATTTAGCCATCGGCGGCGACTTGTCGCTTAGGTGACAGCGCAGGTCGGCCTTATTTATAACCAGACGCGATACAATTAATTGTGAAATGACAACGACATCTTCTGGCATGCCCTCGGTGTCATCCATCACAACGTCAGGTAATTCATGCTGCTTGATCACTGAGCGCTGTGGCTAGAATAACATCAAAGAATAGCAACAACTACTGTTAGACAACTTTTCTAAAGTCTTCAAATGACTTTCATGTTGCAGGTTGACGTCTGTAGAGTCATTTCTGTAACTGCAAACACCTCCTACAAAAGAAGTGAAAGCCAAAATAAAACAAGCCACAGGACCATATGAAGATCTGCCAACCACAGTCAAAAAACTAACCACAGTCAAAAATCAAAAACTAAACTACGGACATATCACAAGATCCGAAGGACCCTCAAAAAAAATCCTTTAAGGCACAGTGCCAGGTGGAAGAAGGAGAGGAAGACAGAGAAGGCGATGCGAAGATAACCATCCAAGACTAGATATCCAAGACTCGACAAGTTGCAGGCACCATGCGAGTGGCTGAGAAATGGAAAGAGCTGGTTATGAAGTCTTCAGTGGTGCCCCAACGGTCAGACTACAAAGGCAGACAGAGAGACCTGGTTGTGAAGTTTTCAGTGGTGCCCTAACGGTCAGACAGACTATGAGGACAGAGAGAGATGGAGAGAGCTGGTTGTGAAGTCTTTAGTGGTGCCCCAACGGTCAGACAGACTACGAGAACAGAGAAAGGTGGTTGTGAAGTTTTCATTGGTTTCTTCTAGAAAAAGAATTGTTGCCAAAGACACTTTTACAATGTAAATCATATGTTGCTTTGTTCAGATATCATTTATGGAGAGTATTTGGTGGAACCAGGGCTTTGAACCGATATTTTTTTACAATCGTTCCGTTCCAAACAGAAACAGAATTATAACGTTTCCGGTTATGTGTTTCACCAATAAATTGACGTTAATTTATTAATTTCGTTCCTTCGACTGAAACGCAGTGTTTCAATTCAAGTCGAAAGGAAAGGACAGTTTAACGACCGGTGTAAACAGATCATCAAGGTGCCAGACTAACTTGGGGCCAGCCAATCAGAGTAGCCCAGGCGCCGTGAGTGAGACTCGTGTTGCTGCGGCAACGACAGACGCTACATTGTGTGTGCGCGTGTGTGTGCATGTATGCGTGCGTTTGGTCTGTTGTTTAATGTCCTTGCGTTTGTCGACTTATTTCATACTGTTCAGTACGACCACTCGCAGTCGCTGCACATCCACGCCGACTCGGTCTCCGTGTGTGTGTGTGCGCGTGCGCGTGTGTCTATTCACAGATATGAAATAGAAAAGAAACATTAGACATTATCGTAGCCAAGCACTGGAGCAAACGTAAAGATAGAGGTGAACCAACACCAAAATCACCCCGTGGGTCTTTCTAGACGTATTATATTATTGTGCAGGAACACTCGCATCGGGGACAAAACTAGCAGCAGAAGTCGGCGAGTTAGCGCCAGTGTGCATGCTCCGGTGAAGTTGTCGGCGCTCACATTCTAAATTCTGCGGATGGACGCCTATTTTCGCATAAGCGAGCAATAACGGGGCCGTACATCTAACTTCATCTGTCTTCATGGGATAGACACGCACCAAGTCAGCGAGCCGTTGACACGCCCATACGGGGCAGACCATTATGGTCTGCGGAGGGGGGTGATTATATTTAACACATACGGTGTTGTGCAGGTGAGTTTGCTTTTCAACGCCGTGTTTCAACGAAAACTTCGAGAAACAGTATTAATCGGTATTAACCGGTTGCCATTATTTTAAAATAAGTGTTTTCTGGTTTTGTTTCCGTTCCCTGGAAAATACAAAAAGTTCCCGGTTTTCGTTCCTTGAACCGGTTCAAAGCCCTGGGTGGAACTGCAAATCTCAGTGCAATTTGTTTTAATTTGTCCATAAACTGTGTGTGGTGAGTTCTCCTCCCCTCATGGGCTTGTCTGCAATGTCTAACCCCAATCATTTCAACCCAGTTTCCGAATAATCTCGAAAAATGTCGCTTTCCTCTCCTAGTTTTAATTTTGACTCTTTCTATGTAGACAAGTGTTGCTTTGTGTGTTATTTCTGGCTCTGCCATCTTCAATCATTCTGTTGCTCCGATTGTATAGTCCATGGCTGTGTCCGAAATTCTTCCCTATTCCCTACTCCCTATATAATGCACTCACTTATAGCGCACTCAACAACAACGACCAAGATTTCGGACACTCGGCGACGGCAAAATTTGACAATCATCATAAAAAGTCATATAACTGCTTGCCATGGTCGGTCGCTATCGACTCCTGCCATGCCGTGTTTTTGTAATTTAGGTAATTTTTAAAACATCTCAATGCATTATGGGTTATACTGCTTGGTCTAGAGTACATCGATGCTCACTACTCTCCGTGGAACATTGTGAGATATTATTCCCTATACTATAGGCAATAGGGAGGGAATTTTGGACACGTGTTTCTGAAGCACTCCATGTATTAATGAATTCAATCTCGATTCAAACATGTTTTAAAATAATAACATATCTAAATAATATTTTAAAAGTACCAAACTCTACTTATGTAAATATCTCCCCTAAAATATCACAAAGGGGTTGGCAATCTGAAACATTAATCTCTACAGATCCTCGCGCGATGGTAATCAGTCACTGCTCAGGGGCTGCTGGTGGCTAGGAGTGATTTATGGAAATGAAGACATCATAATCTCCCATCAGGTGAGTGAGTGTGAGACGACCTGCCAGCGGTTGGCCTGCGTTAAGAATCAGATCAGGATGAAAACATGCAGAATGCTCTCCCCGTAGCAATGACCTTGGGGTAACGGATAGGGAGTACGAGTACTTTAATTTCAGTACTCGCCGATACCGAGTACTACCGATACCGGGAAAAAGATTAAGTCTTTGTATTAGGGATGGGCATTCGGTTAATATTTCTTCTACGAGAGGTCTGGCTATGCGTGCACGCCATGCACACAGCGTTTGTTGATTATTATTTGGATTATTTAATAAATAATCCACGCATCTATCTAATGACATGTTGCCCCCTACTGCCCAAATGACGCATCACACAGGCGCACAGACAGTAAATGTCCTCGTCTTCCAGACGTGGTATCGGTTCATTGTATCGGTTACTGTTTGACAAGTATGAGTAGAGTACTCAAGTTGGTATCGGGGCCGATGCCCAATACCGGTATCGGTGCATCCCTAGTAACAGAGCTATGGTAACTCACAATGATTAACTCATGGATGTATAACTCATGATTTATTAACATCATAGCCAACGAATCGTCCGCGCATTGCACGCGTTTAGAACGATCATTGGTTCTGGTAAAACCAGGGTCGAAAAACGTGTCCAAAAAAGTGTCAATCAAATCGTCTTATCCAGTCACAGCGCAGTAGGTGGGACAACCAAACTCCACCCATGTCTCACGTCACCCGTACCAAACTCGGCCCCCATCTCGATTCAAATAATTTGATAAGTCAGCTTGTATATGGGCGACGTCTGCCTGATTTGCCGAGACCCAGATGAATCGTTGGTTCTAGCCTAATTAACTCATGGATTAGTCATTAGGGGGCGCTAATGCACTACGGCACAGAATACCGTTAATAATGAGTTGTCTTCGCTTAGTCTTTGGGTGTGCGGCTAATCTTATGTGAAGAAAATTTGCCTAGGTTTTTAGTAATTTATTCAGGGAAACGTGTGCAATTTATAAATAGATGTATTTTTAGTACTTTGTTCTTTATAATTTCAAAAATATTTTATATTATATTTTGAGTAGGGCGGATTGCCCTGAGGTGGGCCACTGTCCAAATGTGGGACACCTAAGTGTCTGCCTCACACGTCTGCCTCACATTAGGAAACTGACTGTCCCACATTAGGAAGTAGACACACATTACGGCAATCCATCCTACATCTTAGAGCCTGTACTTTTTACTTTCAAAAATACTTTTGAGCACATTTTTCAGCCGGTACTTTAGGCATGGGTTGTGTTTTGATAAATGTATTTCACTATTACTCAAGTTAGAAATCTGAGTACTTTTGCCACCTCTGTATATAACTCATTATTTATTAACTCCCTCTAATCGATAGAAGCAAAGTCTTTCAGTTTTCCCCAGCAGCGATTCATTCAGACTTCAGGCGAACGCCCTCACACACTGAACCTACTTCAGAGAAATGAAAAGATCTGCTGTCTTTGAAGCGATGAATACAATGGGAGCTTGTTGAAAAATAGACCGAGCACTAATGAATTATACATGACTGACTAGAGACAGAGACACTGTCACTAACTCCCTAACGAAACACTCCCTTAACACGCGAACAAGATCTGCAGTGGAACGTTTTGGAATCACAGATTTTAAAAAATGCTTAACAAACAATACACGCAATCAACTCCTCCATCTCCCAGTCCATGGGACAAGTAAGACAATTTGTTTAACTCAGACACAAAATGGCCGCCTCTAGTGAAGGTCCCACAGCCGTAAAACAAAGAACAGTAATAGACACAAGATGGTGCAGTGAAATGCAATGTTGAACAGTTGAACTTAATGTTTGACACATTACCATAGTTTGCCTTTACCATAGTTTCACTGACATTCATTAGTTTAGGGAGGAGCCCGAGCCACTGGAGCTTAGGTGTCCCACATTAGGCAATGTCCCACTCTAGGACAATCCACCCTATTTATGTTGAAGAGAATTCACATCAAGGCCTTAAATCTACAATATTTACATACTGCCAGAAGACGTATACTGCCTTAAATCTACAATACTTACATACCATTAGTAGTCCTATACTGCCTTAAATCTATAATATGTACTTACATACTGTCAGTACTGCCTTCAATCAACAATACTTACATACTGCCAATAGTCTTATACTGCCTTGGATGAGTAAATTGGACCACAAACTACATCATTCAATGGATGACAAATCACACAAATCACAAAAAAAAACACTCTACAGTCATGAAGCCTTTCCAAATCGGCCTAGCAAAACTGTGGTTTGAGGGCAAAAGAGGCAGAGATAGGCAACCCAAACAATGCCACATCAATAAATGATCAGGACTTGACCTACTGACTCTGAATGATCGCCACCATTGTTGACCTATTGTTGGTGCGCACCATCGACTGTATATAAAGTAAACGCAGCGTGCATGACGTCCTCACATTGCTTTTATCAAACTCGGGTTGTGCCCCCTGACTGCACGCTGCCATTGTTAAAAGTACAACAGGCTTCTAAGATTGGAATATTTGTATTGGAATTCCCATGGGGCTCAGTTTAATATCCATAGCGCTCGGTTTAATAGGACTAGGCTCCACCATCCTGAGGCCCATACCAACCCGGAAGTAGGCACGGACATCAAAACGAATGCGGTGTCCATTTTTATATACAGTCTATGGTGCACACCAATCTGCTACCGGAGATAGCAGATTGAACCAGCATTACAAAAACATTTTGGCTCCACCCTAAACTAATGGATGTCAGTGAAACAATCGTAAAAACAAATATGTTCAACACTACATTTCCCTGTGCCACAACTGCAACTGACTGTCCCAGATTTGGAAGCTGCAAAAAAGGGCCCACATTAGGCCACCCTACCTATTCCATACATAACTCAAAAACTTTCGACCGGTCTTTTGGTTGCCAGTGCCATCTAATTAGAGTCTCAGCCTATTCCATCATATCCAGGTCTTATTGTGTTATCTTTGCAGTTCAATCCATTGTTTTATTGCACTGTGCAGTGTTTTGTATATATTCTATATCCAGAGACTGCTGCACTCCGCACTTTTTGCCAGAGACAAATTTCCCAGCGGGCGTTAAATTGATCTTAAATCATTTCATCTGTTGAGACCACACACCTTGTGGAAGTCCCATTTTATCTCTGTGGTACGTAATGTATAGCGCCACCTGCTGTGTTCGTGCTGTATAACATAGTAACTTTAACTTTCTACCGCGTCCAATTACTGTGTGATCAAACCTGATACCAACTACCATGTCAAATAACTGTTCAAGCCCAATACCACCCACCACATCCAATTACTGTGTGTTTAAACCCAATACCACCTACCACGTCCAATTACTGTGTGTTCAAACCCAATACCACCTACCACATCCAATTATGGTGTGTTCAAACCCAATACCACCTACCTTGTCCAATTACTGTGTGTTCAAACCAGTGGCGGATGCTGGACTTTTAAGGAGGGGAAGCCCAATTTGTTGTCCTGCATCATAAAACGTGTCTATATATACATAACCCTCCGTTCGTTTCCCAGAAAATGGTCTGTGACCCTGTCGTACCAGCTTGGTGTCTTTTCCAAGGACTTGACCAAAGTCCGTTCAATGGCCAGCAGAGTTGGGCTCTACACCTGCAGCTCCAATCATTGCCATTAAAGACAATAGTTTGTACAACTGAGGCTGTCCAACTCCATATCTTTCAGGAACAGCAAGAAATTACACAGCTTTCCCCTGTTGCCCTGCAAGCCCTGGTGAATATAGGACTTGAGGTTCAGACCTCAGTCTCCCTGAATCAAAGTACTGACCATAACTTTTCAGTACACTCTGAAATGCCACCTCTGGGAACACTTGCCTCGACTCATCAATTTCAAAGTGTGTGTGTGAAGAAGCAAGTCAAAAATAACTAACTAAGTTAGAGTAACTATATTAATTTGATTTTTTTAAAGCATTACTTTACCCAAAGAAATAATCAGACTAAAGTTACTACTAAACAACCTGCTTTCAATTTCATCAGTAAAAGTAAAACGTGTTTTGGCATTATGCAGCTTGTCATGACATTTATGAAAATTAACTAAAAATAACTAAGTTAAAAGGAACGAGTTAAAACTAACAGCCGTAGAAATAAAAAAATAACCACTGCAAACTAATTTGGTTCTGGGGACAAATAGAATATTTTTTATATAAATAAATAAAATATTTTTACGCTAGCAATTTTAGCAATAGCATGAAATAGGAAAAGCGAGAAAGAGCGAATGAATTAAAGTCTGAGAAGGAATTGACTTCCGACGAGGAAGGAAAAGGAACGTTATCACCAACAGATTCAAAGCGACCAAACGCGAGGAATAACACGATGGAATGACAAACTATAACGTGAGGATTGAGCCTTGGGTCCCGTGAGGCAAACGATACGTGACTTTGCGCAACAACCGCGCGACCGGCAGAATTCTTATCACGGCGAGTGGCGTCACAGCAGTCGGGTTCGTCTTCTATTGGCGGCTAAAAGCCTGAAACTGCAGACTTGAGACACTGTGATTCGCTCAATTCGCTATCAATCAAACAGAATCTGCATCCACCCGACACGAAGTCACGCCCATTCCAATTTCCCATGTAAGTTAATGCCAGAAGCCGGGCGTCCGGGCGGGGACAAAATTTAGCTGTTAAACCAATCGCGGTCAGTTTCAACGTGTCTGTTTTACGTTCAGCGTACCAGTTCATGCTTTCCCGTTGAAGCCCCATTGACGTAGCGCAGTCCGGG
>OMKY01074741.1:0-10020 GCA_900302395.1 Bregmaceros cantori | reverse complement strand
ACACCGCCTGCCATACACACACACACAAACACACACACACACACACACACACACACACAGAAGCAAATACATACACACAGAAGCAAATACACACAAATACATACACACAGAAGTGAATACACACCCATACATACACGCAGAAGTAAATAGACACATACACACACACACACACACACACACACACACAGAAGTAAATACACACAAATACATAAAAAGCATATACTCAAAGACATACACACAGAGAAGCAAATACACACCAATACATAAACACAGAAGCAAACACACAAATACATACACACAGAAGTAAATAGACACCAATACACACACACAGAAGTAAATACAGGTATAACACAAGCAGGTGGTGTTGCTGACATATTTCACTTTGTTTCACATTTCACACTGGCTCTTCTGAGCTCAACCAAGTCCCCCCTCAGTAAGGGCTTCTTATCGTACACTGGGTTCCATTCTACTGCAGGACAGCCGCTTACCACCAGCAAGGGGCTGGATAGACACAATCCCAAACGGGAAATTATGTACACATTGACATTCCAATAGCAGCGCCAGCCAGCCGCTGGCTGGTGTGTTACATCCGCTACCCATTCACATATTATGTAGAGCTGCAACTAACGATTATTTTGATAATTGATTAATCGGCCATCTTTTCTGATGATTAATCGATTAATCTGTTCATTTTTTTTCTTCGGAATTGGAACATTTGTATTTTCGGAAAAAAAAATCATTTTTTTTGCACCCCATTCAGAGGTTTAAGAAAGGGGAGGAGACATGTGGCAAAGATGTCGAGGAGGGGAAGCAAATCCGCGATTCTGCGTGTTCCAGTTGTGCGCTTCGCAGTGTACTCACTCTTAACAGACTGAGCTACTGTGGTGGACAAAATTGTAGTGATTATTAAGCTCAAACATTGTTGATATTGCAAACGTTGAACAGCATATTCAACACATTTAAGCAGAGTGACCAAACAAGGAAGCGATTGATCGTGGTCGATTAATCGATTATCAAATTAGCTGCCGATTAATTCAATAATCGACATATTACATTGTATGTTTTTTTATGCTTCAACCGCAACCTGTGATTTTTTTTGTCAAAAAGTATCGACAGAACCGGGGGCACGCGGTGGCCGAGCGATTAGAGTGCGCATCCCCCAGACCATCGGCCGAGCAGTGCCGCAGGTTCAAATCCCCTGTCCCCTGGTTTAGGGTCGGGGTTAGCGGTTAGGTTTAGGGTCGTGGTTAGGGGTTAGGTTAAGGGTCGGGGTTAGGTATAACCCGTAATGGTGCGGTAACGACTTTCGGACTAAACAACCCGTTTCCTGGACATTACTGTATGACATATTTCCCTCCCACTAGCTTATGGTTGGGGTTAAGTTAGCTTACCGTAACAGAGTCAGACAATAAATCTTGCGCCTTCTTCCCGTTAGAGATACAAAGCAGGCAGTAGACACCCGTATTTGATAGATTGATTATTTTTACATTAAGTGACTACTTTTTTTACCCTTTCATCATATTTAAGGATTGAGTACTGAGCCTGTTCCATGTCCTAAACTGGCTCACAACACTCTGCCAAGCAATGAAGCCATACATCATGTCATCGTTCTTACCGGAACACCACCCGTTAGCGTCAATCAGTCAATCTCCCGAGATCTAACAGATCTACCATCAACCACCATCACATCAAACGCTGTTTGATGTGATCGATGCCTGAAAGGCTAAATTCAGGCTTTACTAGAGCGAGAGTTGGGCAATGCTGGCTCTGTGGCGCAGTGGGGTAGAGCCCTGCTAGCATCAAGGCCCATGCATAGTCTTGCGAACTGTGGCTTAGTTCACCACCCGCACAGCCACAATGCACAGCTTCTTCATGCCCTGCAGGTTCGTTGGTTGATTTTAGGGCTGCAATTACTTTGATAATCGATTAATCAGCCATTTTTACTGACGATTAATCGGTTCATTTTTCCTTTAAAAACTATTATTAACATTAATTATGATTATGAAACATTATTAAAAGTTTGCAATGTTAATATTACAAACTTTTTGCTGTTTTTTATCTCCATTTTATAGTAATGGCATGAAAGAGCCTACTCTTACAGGCTAAATTATAACATATTGGGCTTTCACGCAAGCTCACGTGTTGTCTTTATTGTATTGGGGCCTTGAAAGTAGAAAAATCGCATTGGGAACAACATATATTCAACATGTTTGAGCAAAGGATAGGCCAAATCGATTAATCGCTTCCGATTAATCGATAATCCAATTAGTTGCCGATTATTTCAGTAATCGATTATCATCGATTAATCGATTAATCGGTTGCAGCTCTAGTTGATTTTCAACGACACTCAAACTGACGTCAAGGTGAATTGCTGGAGACGGTTCTTTTGATGACACTGAATATAGTTAAAGTTATTCTTCAATATTAATCTCAATTTGGGGGTTAGCCCCAAAGTGCAGAGGGTAAGACTACACATAGTCTTGTTGTTGTGGCTTACACCACTCTACCTCTGCTCGTCCCCACTCTATCATCCCTCCTTCACTTAAACTAATGCTGTCAATAACACAAAAAGTTGAAATATTTAGGGTACATTTTCGACGTAATGCTGAAATTGATTTAAGACTTAACGCGATTGACATAATAAACAATTTCAACACCGCCAGAATGCATATTACTTAGATTGAAGGTGTGCACGATAAGTTGACATTATAAATATTATCATGTTACAATTATACATTATATAAATATTATAATGTTATAATTATACATTTTGCAAATATTATAATGTTATAATTATACAATTATAATGTTATAATTATACATTTTATAAATATTATGTTAAAATTATACATTTTATGAATAGTATGTTATATTATACATTTTATGAATATTATAATGTTATAATTATACATTTTATAAATATTATAATTATCTCTCCTGCCCAGCAGTAATTTTTTTCTACAGCCTTTTTAAGTGATCCTTACACGTACTGTAGTCAACACTTACATACATAATACATTATACATAAAATCCTCATACATCATAATACTCATTCATTTGCATGTAAACAGAAGCTGTGTCGTAATGTTGAGTATACATGTCTCAGAAAATGTTCACAGCACAGTTTGTAACGTGCTGAATATTTATTAAAAAGTGTCTTTCATAACTATGATGAAGGAAATATTCATCATACACAAGATCTATATTAGAGCTGCAACCCATTATCAATTAATCGATGATAATCAATTATTGAAATAATCGCCAACTAATTTGATAATCGATTAATCGGCAGTGATTCATGGTTTGCCCTATTCTCTGCTCAAACATGTTGAATATATGTTGTTCCCAATGCAAAGTGTCAAGGCCCCAATACAAAACACATAAACTTGTGTGAAAGTCCAATATGTTATGATTTAGCCTGTAAGAGTAGAGATAGTGAAACAGCAAAAAGGTTGTAATATTAATATTGCAAACCTTTAATAATGTTTCATAATCATCATAATTAATGTGAATAATCGTTGTGATTTTAAAGGAAAAATGAGCCGATAAATACATTAATTGCCGGGAAAAAGTGGCTGATTAATCGATTATCAAAATAATCGTTAGTTACAGCCATAATCTATATCAAGGTCTTCTTAAGCTATACTCCTCTCATACAGGACATGTTTACCATGGGCCTCCCTAACGGGACGAAGTTCCAGTTCTATTAAGTGGTTCCAGGTTCTATTAAGTGGTGTTTCTATTAAGTGGTTCTATTAAGTGGTTTCAGGTTCTATCAAGTGGCGGTTCTAATAAGGTGTTACAGGTTCTATTAAGGGGTGGTTCTATTAAGTGGTTCTATTAAGTGGTTACAAGTTACAACAGTTCAATTTGGATGGCAACAACTCAACGTCTTCTTCCGCCTAGGCAACAAAATGGCATTGTCACTACTATTGGTGTGTGCATGAAGGTAATATGGACAAGAATTTGTATGAATTTGTATTTTAATATTGAATACATTTATAGATATGTGTGTGTATATCTGTTCATATTCATATTTATATTCAACTTGCTCATTTGAATAAGGAAAGTGTATCCAGCATAGCATATATGTGTATGTAGTTACATCCACGTGCTTCTTATGCTAGACAAGGGGAGTAATATGTTTTACTTCTTCTTCTTGTCCAATATTAACGTCATCATCATATCTTTATTTACAGATTATTGTGTTTCATTAGTAATTAATTTATTTTCATTATTTTTATTGTGTGTGTGTGGTAATATTCGAAATAAACGTCATTCATTCAGTCATTCATGTTATGAACCATAAATGACATGAATATTATCAACATTTTATGAAATCTATCGCTCAGTTCCTCCGCTGTCAAGTCTACGCTCCACACGCGGGTCACTAGCATCAGAATCATTATATCAGCATTCACCATCATCATGGGCATGATGTACCTAATCACATCTTCAGCTAATCACCCCTTCACCTAATCATCCCTTCACCTAATCACATCTTCACCTAATCACATCTTCACCAAATCACCCATTCACCTAATCACCCCTTCACCTAATCACCCCTTCACCTAATCACCCCTTCACCTAATCACACCTTCACCTAATCACACCTTAACCTAATCACCCCTTCACCTAATTACCCTTTCACCTAATCACCCCTTCACCTAATCACACCTTCACTTAAATCACCCCTTCACCAATCACCCCGCTCCATTGTTATGGATTCCATCAGATAGGCTTCAACCCCAGCATGAAAGCTCCCAGTGTTGTTAGTTCATGGGCTCCGTCGTATTTTAGGTGAACGTGAACCAGACGTTCAATTATGATGAACGTAGAATCATGATGAGCGTAGAATCATGATGATGATGAAAACATCATACATATACATTCAAAACAGTACTGCTAGGATCCTGATGAGAGTGCGTAAATATGACCCTATCACTCCCATTCTTCAAACACTACACTGGCTTCCCATCTCCCTCCGCACTGAATACAAGATCTGCTTACTTACCTACCAATGCATTCATGGAACTGCCCCCCCTACCTTAAAGAACTCATTACACTCCAGAACTCCACCCGCACTCTCCGTTCCTCCAACACATTCCTCCTCAAAATCATAAAGACTAACCTCCGCAACATGGGGGACCGGGCCCTTCGCTCGGTAGTGCCCAATCTCTGGAACGCCCTGCCAGCTCCTCTGAGAGCGCGGCAGTCGATCAGCAGTTTTAAAAGTGGACTAAAAACATTCCTTTTTTTCCAAAGCATTCTTCTAGCCCACTGTGTTTCTATTTTGTTTGTTTCTCTAAACTAATGTTTTTAGCTCATGTTTACCGTCTCTCACTTTTGTTTAAGTTTTATCTTGTTTTTATTGCTTGTTAGCGCCTTGAGATCCTGAATTATGGTGAACGTAGAATTATGATGAACGCAGAATTTTTCAGGTTATTGAACTGAGCTGTATTTTAGTTCAGAATTTCTTCATATCAGATTCCAAAAGCCTTCCTAAAAATAATGCAGCAATAAAGTAAAAAACACATTCCAAACTACACCGTTTCTATCCACCTCTGAGAGTCTAATTCAGCCCCTAATATCACACAACATTAAAAGAGCTAAATATTGTCTTGTTCTGCTTGTACACTGTCAATAATGTTGATACATTATAGCTGATGGCAATGTTAAAAAAAAAAAAGTTCATTCTGGGGAACCACCTGTTCATAGTTCAAAATGATGACTTATGAACAATGAATGAACAAATTAATTAATTATTACAAGAACTGAACTGAGATTTGAACAAGTTCATGTTGTAAGTGAACTTACCCAACACTGCATGAAATGCCCCTTAATTCTTTGTCTCAGTCCTGAAACCATCCGCAGGGTTCTACTCATTCAACCTGACACATCGACTTTTTTCTACTAATGTCCAGGTGGGCGATATCTACCACAGACATGATTTCACCAATGGTTCAAATAAAGACGTTTAATACGTTTCATGGATTTTTAATATTCATATAATTAATTGTGAATATTTGTATTCATTATCAAAACAGAAAAGGGGTCGTATACCATGTAACATATAATATTTTTACAATATATAACCTATCTAATACGAATTCCTGCTATACTCACACGGACAGGGCATACACACAAACTCCGGTCGGACCGGTTCGGTTCTATAGAAGTGTGTGGGAGCAACACGTTAACGCAAACAGACGTATTGATCTGGGAATACATTCCTTTCGAAGTACAGCGCAGGTGCGTGTGTTGCGTTTGAACACGTTTGAATATTGTGGTCATAATGTGTGACCATATTGTGTGTTTGTATTCTCACAATGACGTGTTGGGTACACTGGCTGCTTGGGGCTATTGTGATGTCACAATAGGTCACGGCGGCAAGTGCTGCAGCTGAATCTATGAATCATCGAATAAAGTCAGAGTGTGTAGACAATATAATATAAATGTACAACAATATGTATGTGTTGTTAATGCTGTACTGCTACACAAGGCGCGTCTATTATACATTGTGTTTCTTGCTGAGTGTGTATAAGTGTTCAGTGTGGCATCATACAAACTCTAAATCATAGCATCTTATACACGTCTGTATAATAAACTTTAACGTGATGGTATTAAAAATACAGGTGTGATCATTTTACAACTATAATAGGTCATAAGATTAACTTTACCTGTACAACAAGGAGTCAAAAACAGCCGAGGAGGTCCAGGATGGGGTGATTCGGAAGAAGGTATTGGCCTCGTTTCGGTCCTCCGGCGGAGTTTAAAAAAATAATAATCCACGGAACCCCGGCGACTAGATCCGCGTCCCCCGGCGACTAGATCCGCATCCCCCGGCGACTAGATCCGCGTCCCCCGGCGACTAGATCCGCGTCCACCGCGCGTCTCCTCCGTCAGCCGGTGAACTCAGCCATGCGGTTTCCTTGGGTGGAAGGTTGGTATGACGTCTTGCTCCCCAGTGTGGGTCATCATTTTAATTTTCACTTCCAATAAAAGTCTCTGTCAATCCGCGCTGCTGAAGGACTCTCTCGGTGCTCCATAGTCGCGCAGCGGGCACCGGGCGACTTCATCCCGGTCCACTCCTCACCCTACGCGCGGGGAGCTGCTGCTGGCGGCGCGTCCTGCTCCAAATCAACACCGCTCGCTGCGACGCTCAGTCGCGGCTACAGGGGAGACGGCTCTCTCAAGTGGAAATACAGAACATGAGGTCGTTCTCCCACTCTCTCTCCCACTCTCTCTCTTGCTCTCCCCCGTCTCTCTCTCTCTGCCCCTCTCTCTCTGTGTGGGTGTCTCTCTCGCTCGCTCAATCGTCCCCTCTCTCTCTTTCGCTCTCTCCCTCTCCCCTCCTTCTCTGTCACCCAGTAGTTCTCGCAGCCTGTTGGTGTGTGTGCGCAGGCGGCGGCGTGTCTTCAGAGCTGGAATTTGCATCATTTTCGTAATGTTTGTGTTTTCTTAATATAACTATTCATCACTAAACTGTGTGTGTTCGTGTGTGTACCTGTGCTAGTTTGTGTGTGTGTGTGTGTGTGTGTTGGTTCGTGTGTGTGTGTGTGTGTGTGTGTGTGTGTGTTGGTTTGTGTGTGTGTGTTTGTGTGTGCGCGGGAACGTTCCGGTTGAATGTAGTAATAAAGCAACTCACTACACTGGTACAATGCGCGTGCAACTCAGACCATAACAATTACGTGGACGTGCACGCAGCTGTGGATTTAACACGCACGCACACACGCGGGCTCACGTGTGGCATGTCATTGAGCTCCGCCACACGCAGGTGTGCTCCAACCCTGGTTTTATCCAACAGTTAGAGTATACATCAGGGCTATTCATCTACTTTGCTCAGAGGCCACATTGTCAGAAGCCCAATGGTCCAGGGGCCGGAGCATATGCCGGACTCAGTAATCTCCGGCCTATTTGTACAACTTGACACAACGTGAAACTACATTTTCATAACTTTTATTTAAAGTAGCATACTTTCCAACATGGTGCTTTCTTGTTGGTAACAACAAGACTACATCTACATCAAGACTACATCTGAAACAACAACACACTAATAGTGGTAAACAGCAGCCCCTTACTTAAACTACAACACATTTATAGTGTAGTTGTTGAAATAAAGAACAGAATCTCAGTTAGCTTCAACACTCAACAACAAATTTCTCATCTCAGATAAAACATGTTTGACCTTAAAAAAATGTTTTTTTTTCACTTTCTCAGATTTCTTCTGTTGGCCAGAAAAACTTGATTGGTGGACTGGATTTGGCCCGCGGGCCGCCAGTTGAAGAGCCCTGATATTCACCACTTGCTCTACGGAGGTCACGTGTTACTATTATCTGTTGGCATTCACATAGCCTGGCATTGCCAGACCAATGTGCGTTCAAATCTGTATACATTTACATTAAAGTGTACAATAACATAATATTTCCCCTCGGTGGCAGTGTGGTGCCAATTTGTTATTGATAAAACATGGCGAAGGTCCTATTTGTTGAAAAGGAACTTTTTCCTTGTCCCTTAGGCCTTAGGTTATGTTTTTAGCCGCGTTGGTTTGTCCTCTTGATAACTGAAAAAGTTGTGCACGGATCCAGATGAAATTTTGCAGAGTTGTTGGAAATGACAAAAGAAAGAAGTGATTAAATTGTGGTGCATTTCTGTAGCCTATAAGTAACATAATCATACTTATTCACCAACTTAACGCTAGATCGCTGTGCGGTCACGTGACTAGACTTCCGGGTCCAGGGGCCGCTGGGAAACGTACACTGAACGCATGTTCGCTAGTGGCGTCATTAGCAGTACTATGTTTTTGTACTACTGCGGCGCAGGTTTGCAATCTCTGAGTGCTTGTAGTTCTTTCTTATGTTGTTGAACCTGTTCATTACTTTAGTTCTATGGGGATGAGTTATGTTTGTTCAATGATGTGCTCGATGGGTTGTAGTGAAATGGCCGAAGCTATGCCTTGTAAGGCGAGTCTATTGAAATGTGCAGAGGTGCGTTATCTCTACATGCTGTGCTTTGCAAACACACTGGCCATGTCCGAAATCGCTCCTTATCCACTACTCCTTACTACCTAATATAGTGCACTCACATATAGTGCACTCAACAGCAACGCCTGGGATTTTGGACACTAGAGTTAGCACCGTTTAAATTATTATAAAAATATATAATTATAAAATTCAACAATCATCAGAAAAAGTCACGTATTGCTCGCACTTATATTTCTTTTTGTGGTGCATTGTGGGATACTTTCAGTGCACTATATAGGGTAAATAGAGAATTCGGACACCCCTACAAAATGGCGTGCACCCCATATAGTGCACTATATGAGGGATAGGGAGCGAGTGTGTGAGAGAGGCTATCAGTTCTCTCTCCACCTGTCACACACACTAGTGGCTTCATCAACCCTCCCCAGCAGAGTCTGACCCCGGCTCCTCCCATGACCCCTCCCATGCCCTGTGAACTCTGACCCCCACACTCTCAGACTCCACGGGGGAGGAGGGCGCGGGGTGAGAAGCCAAGTGACCGATCCGTGCTGGACTTTCTCCTTGTGCGTGTGTGTGTGCGAAAAACGAGAGAGGACAAAATTTAAAATGAAAGACAGACAGCGTGTACACTAAACATATTGATATATGCCTACGGTATAAGGTATACAAGAATGTCACTTTCTCAGTGCTTCTCTCTCTTTCTCTCTGTACTCCCCCTCTCTTCTATCTCCATCTATCTGTTTTTCTTTCTAAATGCACCTTATATACGGAACAGGTTCAAACCATTGTAACCATTTTTTTCAGTCGCTATAGCACCACCTGTTGGTAGGCTCTGGTGATAGCACCACCTGTTGGTAGGGTCTGGTGCAAAACGTCATCGCTTGTTGAATTTTATGACTATATTTTTATATATATATATATATATATATATATATATATATATATATATATATATATATATATATATATATATAATTTTGAATCAAGCTTTATTCATTGTTTTTTGCAACCATCTCTCTCCATCTCTTTACTCGCCACT
>OMKY01074721.1:3337-19553 GCA_900302395.1 Bregmaceros cantori | reverse complement strand
TGGGCGTCACACAGACCGCTGATGTGTTACAAGTTGCAGAGAGAGAGAGCGAATTTCCTCGATTGCCTCCGCGGCGGCTTGCTAGCCTCCAGTCGCAAACCGGATTCGCGACGGTGCCTGACAGCCAGTTCTCCTCCCCCTCCGTGGGTGTTTGGAACAGTGTGCGCGCGCAACTTTGCATGTGTCTACCCCGCCTCTATCTCGAATTACAGAATTACAGCCAGACCCAGGGAGCCGCCCGGCGTTATATCGAAGAGAGAGAGAGAGAGAGATATGACATCAACATATGTGCCAACAGTTCCCAACGGGTGTCGCTAAAGCCAAGTTAATGTAACGAGTAGCGAAATGTACTCCAAAAGTAAAACAGTCCATCTCTGCTCCTCAGCCCCTCTAATTCATAGGCGCTGGTGGTGGTGGTAGGGGGCGGGTCTGTTTACGGACTGCACGTTGAAGCTCTTCTTCGTTTAAAAAAAATGCAGTTTCAACCTAATACATTTGATTATTTTGTTAATTTATTATTTTTCTTTATTTTAGCTCCAAACATGACTATTACAATTTTTTGGGAGATTTTGCACCGTTCTAAAATGTTTTTTATTTATTTAGAGGCAAAATATCATAAATTTGACAATTCCATATTCAGCATGTCACCCCGCCTTTAAGCCTTGATCCTGATGTCGGACCAACAATTTGAAAAGCACTAATAAGTGCTGTGGGCTGACTGCAGGTCCAAACTCTTCATGAGAAACTTTCAGAGGAGACTCGAAGAGCTGACCACCTGGCTTTCACCTTGAAGATCTTGGAGGAGAAGAACCAGGCCTTAATCAAAGACAAGGAGGTGGGTCTTTTTCTGCATGTCTGTCAATACACATGCTTTGATTGTCATATTGATAAATCACTTCATCCTCAGGCGCGGCACCGCCGTGTAGAATGTGAAAATCCTCAAGATGTATCGTAGCCTTGTATTGGAATATGTTTGAGGCTTTTCAATGTTCAACTTACTGAGATCCCAGGAATTGCCAAAACGCTGGGGGCGAAATAAAGAAATAAAAGTTGAAATAAAGATGGTAAGAAACACAAATGGCCCGAGTGTCGCGCGCAGAAGTGGAGTGATTCCTTGGTTGACTCTACACGGTTCTCATGCCCAGTCACGGGATGACAACCGCGTAGAGTCAACCTTGGACCGAAGTGTGTTTTGCGTTCAACACACTGTCCGTTGCGGCAAGATTTTTGACACAGACATTATACAAAGAGAAAAACTGAAGCTTTGAAAATCAAAGACAACATGGTTTTGTCAGTTTTTGGTCTTAAACAATAGATTGTTCAGCCTTGCACTGCACAGGCCTACCCATGGCATGAATGGATTACAGGTTCTGTGTTGTTCATTATGTATGATCTGCATGCACACCTTTTCCAGAGACTTGGGCTTGAGAGAGACTCGCTGAAAGAAACCAACAATGAACTGACCTGCACCCAGGCCCAGCAGCAGAACCTGCTACAGGCAGGTCAGTGCCTTGGAGGCTGTATAAACCAGTTCAGCGGGTAGTTTGGCTAAAATGTTGTAGTGTCCTGGTTCCAGTCGTGCCCTTGATCTCCATTGATTCTTCAATATGTCGTGGAAAATTGTCATGTTAGTGGGAGCACACGCCTACTGCTTTATTTAAAAAGGAAGGTGGCAACTTGCTATGTGCTACTCCACATCCACTTGCTGTAGCGCAGATCTTTGCACCACAAACTAGCAATTTAATAAGCTGTGCAACGTGACTTATCTTCGTGCAGAAGAAGATGTGACCACAACGGTGAGCAAAGCGGGGATGGAGCAAGCTGTCGTAAGCGGATTTCGAAACTGTGTGCATTTTACATGACAAATTCAGCTACTTCGGTAAATTCGTCGATAGATGTGGACAAGCCCGATGAAATCAGCTCCTTGGAGGCTGTATAGATTCATGGGCACACAGTCGCGGACTGAAGTTCCTGCGTCATGGCATTCAGGCGGTTACAAACAGCTCGACCTGGTACATTTTAAATGCACACAGTTAACACTATTGCTGTGGAGAACTTTCTCTTCAATCCCTTGGTCTTGTCCCTTTTCCCTGAATGTATGGGTGTGTGGGTGTATGGGTGGGTGAGAAGATATTGAGAGAAAACAGGCTGGATTGCATTGTGCAAGCTTTCTTGATTGATGGCTAAAGTCATGTATCTATATTTTCATGTCTAGATGACCTGGACTCTTTGGTTCCAGGCAAGTGCCTGTGCAATGTACACTGCTGGTGTAGTGATAATTTAAAAAAAACTGAAAAATGCACATACCGAAGTCGTGCAAATTCAGGGCAAGGTCATTACCGACTGAACTCTTTGGCTGGTAGCTTCTTCTGTCAATTTTACAATGTTTGTAAACTACCCCAAATACAAATGTTAGCTTTAGTCACAGTATCAAGGGTCTTGTGTATTGTGAATGTTGTTTCAGCGATAATTCTGATCATCCTAAAAAATCTAATTCATGTTGCGCCAAATGGTGTTTATGTGCTAGAAATGTCTCCTGCTGGAAGCCCTGACAACCTGGCAGCCGAGATCATACCCATCGATCACAGGTGAGACTCCACGGCCTGGGCCACCCTCCTCACACCCTGGGCCCAGGGCCGTCTTAACAGAGTTGGCTAAATGGGCTGTAGCCCCGGGCCTCACCACTAGGGGGGCCTCACAAAAAAAAATTGACAGGAGGCCCCACCTAGTGGTGAGTCCCAGGGGACTGACGCTGAACGCTAGGGGGACCCACCTGGCGGTGATCGTCGAGTCGACTCGAGTGTCAATCATGATGTAGCTCTTCCTCAATGATTCCAGGACAGCGTATATCTTGTACCAGGGCCAACTCTATAATGCATGCTCTTTAAGCACTATTCATACAGCACACCTAGGCCTAGCCCTGACTGAGTGGCAACCTGCAGCCTTCCGCCCAGGTCACGCTCAAGTCAGCACTTCAAACACACACACACACACAGAGCACGCACAAACCAGCACACACACCAAAAAGCCTCTGCTCTCTGCAACTACTTCCAAATGTTATCTAGCCCACATTACAATAATAATAGAAGAAAAGAAAAAAATCGAGCGAAAATGTCAGACCAACAAAGCAAACACGATAGTGGAGCAAAAAAAACGAAATTACAAGCAATAAAAAAGGGAACAGCGGCAGAATTTTTGCAGAAAACACCCAAATTAACAAACATGTGGAGTAGTCGGTAGCCTGCCACCAGCACGTCATTCAGTGATGGACCAACCACTGCAAGCCAACTGACCTGCCCAACTAGCTAGTGTGCTAGCAACAGTGCTACAATATCTGAGGAAACGCGTGATGGAGAAGGACCAGTGGCGAGTAGGGAATTATACAATGGGGAAAGAGTGCATTTATTCAAAATGACGTGATTATTTATTTATTTTTTTGATGTCCTGACATCAAAACAGGGCAGCACCCGCCTTTACAGCTTTTAAACAAATCTTCTCGGTGGATTCAAATTCATTTAACTTGAAACAACAACAAAATTTTAATTATTGATTACATAATTAAGTTACTCACTTACACATATGCCTTTTTGTCTTTTGATAAGGGGATATGCAAACCACTCAAAAAAACAACCGGCTACTATTAATTTAAATATACTGGAATAGAATTTTGGTAGCACATTCAATTAGTAAACCATTAAAGGGCTACAGTTCTATGCTTACCATTTAAAAATGTTGATCAGTCATAAAATTAAACATTTTGTCTTGGGTTATTTTGCGTATATGCATTTTTAGCTAAACGTCTAAAGGAAAAAATATCTTAACGGTTTAGTGCCCTGTGCGGCACTACAAAGTTAAACACAAAAGAAGCAGCGGGCCAGAGTAGCATCTCTTTAATGGCAAAGAAGCGAAGACTTAAGCATACAAGCACAGCCACTCTTTATACCGTTCAAGCTCCCCCCCATAACATAGAACACACCCCCCTCCCGGGCTGTCAGGTCATGGGGTCAACCCTGCAGCTGGCCCGGTCAAGGGGTCTATGCTTAATTGTCTGCAGCTGGCCTGGTCAAGGGGTCAAGGCTTAATTGTCTGCAGCTGGCCAGGTCAGGCCTGGTCAGGGGGACTGCTCTTGGCTATGTTCGTACCTCATGTTCACTGCATAGCTCCATGTTCACTACAACGGCTAAAAAAAATCACTACAATATGGGTGCCGCCTTCATATTCAATTGGCTCGGTTCACCCAAGTGAACAAGCACTGCCCATCACCCATTCTGTTCGAGCGGAGCAGCACTAGTTGACGCGGCGCACGGATGCGGCGGAAGTGACGCGGCTTGCCGCCATGTGCTGCGATGATATTAAGGGCCTCATCTTGCTAATTAGCCCCGGGCCTCAGGATGTGTTAAGGTGGCCCTGCCTGGGCCACTGTCCTCACACCCTGGTCCACTTGTGTCCTACACCCATCCTCACACAAAGGGTGTAAGACAAGTGGTGTGCTGTGTCTTGACAGGGAGAAATTTATTCGCTTGCAACACGAGAACAGGATGCTACGGCTTCGCCAAGAACAGCTTGAGCGAGAGGAGTTCAGCAACCTGCAGACGGAACTGCAGGATTCGCACCGCACACGCAGCGAGCTGGACACTGAAAACAGGTCCCACAGTGCACACCACTGCAGACTCACAGTAAATGTGGTTTATGGTTAACTCATTCAGTGCCAGTCTTTTCCAACATGTGTTTTCAAGACCCATAGAATATAAAGTTCTGTATCCTTGTCAACAAAACACATAGCAAAGGAAAATTCAGACTTTCCTTTATCATCAGATGCTGATTTCTAAGAAAATCCTGAATAAATGCGGATGCAGTGCAGATGGTGGCCGATAGGTGGCACTATATGCCTCCGCCCCCTTTATATGGCCTGAGAGGCGCCGTATGGAGCCCTCAGGTGAACAGAAGGGGCAGTGCACCCACATTTCTTTTTATTAAAAAATAAAATGGACGTGAAAACGCATCTTTGGTACTCGGCGGTACTATTCGGAAAAATGCGGTAACGTGTCTTTGGCACTGAATGAGTTAATAACCAGAGGCAGGAAGGTGTTAAGATTACTTTTTATATGCACCATTTGTTCACCTATTTACTCTAACTGGAGTACATTTTTAGAAGAGGGAGCAAAACCTTTCACACCATTTGAAAATTCTACAGTATCGTTACTCGTTACTTACAACTTTATTGTTTGAATCAGGAACATTACATTACTAATTCTAGCATCTTGTGCCTGTCATTACATTAGTAAACCACATGACACTCACTTGTCAAGTTAGATCAGGGCTATTTAACTGGCGGCCCGCGGGCCAAATCCGGCCCGCCAATCAATTTTTTTCTGGCCCCCAGAGCTATCCTAAAAAAAAAAAAAAAATCTGCTCTGGCCCATTGG
Source organism: Bregmaceros cantori (assembly GCA_900302395.1). Taxonomy (NCBI): domain Eukaryota; kingdom Metazoa; phylum Chordata; class Actinopteri; order Gadiformes; family Bregmacerotidae; genus Bregmaceros; species Bregmaceros cantori. Next base: position 14,127 of record OMKY01074721.1, on the reverse strand, counting down.
GCTTCTGATAATGCGGCCCTTTGAGCAAAGTAGTTGAATAGCCTTGCGTTAGATGGTTAATGATGTGTTTTTATCGTTGAAAATGTTGTGTAGACTCCAACAGGAGCGGATTACGGAGCTTCAGCAGCAGGTGGAGGACCTCCAGAGGGCGCTGCAGAGCCACACCGTTCAGCCAGACGATGTGAGTCCTGCTGGTTCATTAACTGTTTATTAGACCAGACATGTACTTGCTGTGTCCGAAATCGCTCCATATGCCCTATATAGTGCACTACAGTGCACGCCTTTCTTTAGGGGTGTCCGAATACTTGTACCCTATATAGTGCACAGTATCGCACAAAAACGTCAACGGTATTATGTTAGTAAGGCTACACAAATGCATCAAAATTGAATCACTTGTCACCAGTGGTACGCGAGGACGCTCTCGGTGGTACACCTGCCGAAGGTGGGATGTGAACACGGGTCGGCTTGGCAGGCAACTACAGCTTGTTGCTGGAGGTGATCGCAGTTCAGTAAGCTCATAACAGTTGTCAAATTATTATGTTACTTATAGGCTACAGAAATGCACCAAAATTCACTTGTTCCGTAAATCATTTCCTTCAAGTCTAGAAAATGTCATCCAGATCCTGTATTGGCAGCTCAGATAAGGTATCTTAGATAAGGTAATTATCTAAACTACAAAATCATGGCACGGCGGGAGACGATAGCGACCGACCACAGGGAATAGCTATAAATATAAGTACTTTTGACTTTTTGTGATTGTTGAATTTTATGTTATCTTTTTTACGGCGCCGACTCTAGTGTCTGAAATCTCAGTCATTGCTGTTGAGTGCACTACGTGAGTCCACTATATATGGAGTAGGGGATAGCAAGCGATTTTGGACACTGTTCATTAGACCAGGCCACGATCAAATTTGTTTGCCAACTTTTTCTGTTTTGTTTGTACCACAGTCCAAACTGAAGAAGATGCTGGATGCCCACAAGTGAGTGCCATTGTTTCCTAAGAAAATGAGTTAAGCCTCTGCCTAAAGCAGAACTCTGCCGTGTTTTACAAAATTGGGAATTTTTTAGAAATTTAAAAATGTCTTTATCATTAGCAGTAATGTAATTTTGTAGCTACATTCAGGGGCACAGTTCCTGCTAAGCATTTCGTGCCACACACAATTACTTTTGCTCATCAGGCTTGTTTTTATTTATTGTGTTTTCCGAATAGTACCGCTGAGTGCTGAAGACGTGCCGCCGTATAGCGCCACCTAGGGCCACCATCGGTACTGAACCCGCATTTTTCAGCATTGTCAGAAATCAGCATTTTTTGTGAGACCCACCCATGTTCTGGATACTATAACTAAAGGATGGAAACAAGCATTTTTTAACGATGTTGAAGAGAAAGTCTGAAGTTTACCTTGCTATGTGTTTTGTTCACAAGGACACAGAAATTAATTTTCTATCGGCCTAGAGAAATCATTCACGTTGCTATCTGTCCTGTCAGGTTGCAGCTGAATGAAGCTCAAGATGAGATTATGAAGAAGAAGGAGCTCTTGGAGGACCTGCAGCCAGACAATACACATACCTGTGAGCTCCTAGTCAGGCCATAATGTCACAGTCGTGTACATCTGCAATGATTGCCACTTCCATATTACCAACATTTACGCAGTATGTATTAGCGTAACGTTTCACAAATGAACCGTTACCGAACCAGACAGTCAAAAAGTAAAATGTACATATATTATTAATAATGATAATAATAACATCTCATACCATACATGTTTTTGTGTGTGTATCAGCTCTGAGAGTAGATGAGTTGCTGGCCGCTCTGAAGAAGAAAGACGATGATATGAAAGCCATGGAAGAACGTTATAAGATGTATCTGGAGAAGGCTCGCAATGTGAGTAAGCTTTTACCCTGTGTGTGTGTGTGTGTGTGTGTGTGTGTGCGTGTGTGTGTGTGTGTGTATACTTGTATGTCTTGTCTTATGTTTCACCGTGAAGCTGTTGTTCCGTTCCATTGTCACTGACTGACTTTGATTGCTAATTTTGACAATTGCATTACTGCTTTGCCCTCCTGTAATTTGTAAGTTCCAATTTTACCCCAAATTCCCTACTCTCTACCCTGTCATTTGTGCAACTATAGTTTGTACAATTCCCATTGCCCTCCGAGAAAACATCGCTAGAAGTTGCTCGCCAGGCTAGTATAGACGCAACGTCCAGCGATGTGCGATATGTGAACGATGCGTCTGTTCTGGCTTGCCAAGCTAGTATAGACGACTTCGGCGGGTAGTTGCGGTAACATTTTGAATTGTGGGACATCTGGTGTCAGAGACTTTGCTATGTTATGACCTTTTTTTTTTAAAAGAACGTGTCTATTCAGTGGGAGCACACGTATATTGCATTATTAAAAATGATGGTGGTAACTTGCGCTGTGCTATTCCACACCTTAATGTTCTAGTGTGGGTCTATGCCTCACAAACGCACGAGTCATTAACCTGCCCAACCCATTATCAATCTTTGTCGGACCAGCGGTTTCGCCGCAGCACCCGTTCGCCGCAGTTGTTCCGCCGCACACATGCTGTATTTCATCAATATTTATCCAAAACTGTGTGAGCAAAGTGGGGTGGATAATCGTAATTGGTCACAAATTGGACAAATTCAGGCACTTGATTTTACACACACTGCGATAAAGACACCAGAAGTGCATTTACAAAGGGCAGGACCAAATGGGAGCGTTCTTATCTTGTGTAAACTTGCCTTTAGCGTGACATGAATACGGAATTTGCAAGGCTTCATAGAGAGTGAGTGAGAGACCGAGGCCAGATGGTTGGGGTTAGAATGGATATCTCTGACTCTCCAAAACCATAACCCCTAACCTTACCCCTATCCTCTTACCACAACAGGAGGCAATTTCTGATTGTCACAAAATTATTGTCTGACATTCTGGATTCTTTGAGAGACGGCACTTCCAACCGTGTAACCGACACAAAGTGTTACACTAGCAACATTAGCATGGGTTTCACGGTGTGCCTATAGCGTGACGGGGCCAGTTGCAGCCAATTGGGAATTTTCCATATTTGGAATGCCAGGCCTGGCGTCCACCCCGTGGACAGATGTCTCAAAGCTGGCTCCGTTCCTCCTGTCTTGGCAGGTGATCCGTGCTCTGGACCCCAAACTGAACCCGGCCACGGCTGAGATTCAGGCTCTGAAGGTACAGCTGGGTGAGCGTGACAGACGGATTGGAGTGCTGGAGGTACGGAAATCACTGTCATCCTCACTACACCAATGACCACGGAATTACTATTGCAATCACTAGTTATTTATACAAATAAGTAGGGGTGTCCCGATCCAATATTCGGATCGGCCGCCGATATGAGCTAAAAATGTGGATCGTTATCGGATCGGCAAGCACAAAAAAAAATCTGATCCAGACTATCGATCCAATAGCATTCTTTGAGGTGGTGACATTGCGATTGTTTGGGCCGACATCAACACCGGAGAATGCTACACTTGAACTGCGGTGGCTAAACGTTAGCAGCGGCAGTTGCCGACATCAACACCGGGGAATGCTAAACGTTAGCTATGGCGGCTAAACTTTAGCTGCAGCGGTTGGTATCGGATCGGAAGTACAAAATCCTGGATCGGGACACCCCTACAAATAAGTAACAGGTCTGTTGCATGGTGACATCACAACTTATTCATGGTAATATACTATCAATCGCTAGCAAATGGCAGCTCAACTATGTCCATTGTATTTACCCCAATATATGGATTTGAAGTGGTAACGTATACCACTTAATCGTTCATTCACTTCACTGTTACCTCCAAAATGTCTTCTGCCCTCTGGTAATTGAGAATATTGATAGATATGAGTTTCATTTCCTGTGGCAATGCACAATGTCAGGTGTCAAAATGACACCTGAGGTTGGGTGGTAATTGCAAATTACCAGAGGTCCCTAGATAATATAATGACCGTCCGAATTGGGCTAAGGACAATAAGCATATGTTTTAGTAAGAGGCCTGAAGAAACCAATGCCATTGAAAGGAATACACCATGTTGCACAGATTAATTTGAGTCATTGTCTTGTCCAATCCAAACATCAGGATGGGTATCTATCTAGAGTGAAGAATGCAACTTTCAATGTTTTCTGGGTGTTTTAAAGTTTAAAAACATAATGTGTGTCCACAGCGCGAGTGCGAGCAGGCCAAGCACAAAGAGTTTGAGGAGAAGCTTCTCATCACCGCCTGGTACAACAAGGTGAGCATGTGTGAGCATATACTTGGATCGTCAATCCAGGAATTCAGCCAACGCTGAATGTGCTGCAGAGTCGCCACCTCTACCGGACATTAAAAAGGTTCCATGGAGTATGCCATTCTACAGTCTCAAGCAGGGCTCCGAACCGGTTCAAGGAATGAAAACGAGCTGAATTTTATGGAATTTTACGAAACGGAAACGAAAAAACACTTCTTGAATGTTCCGGAACAGAAACGGAACATTATGAAATCCACAAAACCGGTTAAAAACATTTTTTTCCTGTTCTCTATATATTTTAACATATCATATGTCTAGGAGACTATTTCCGTCCACTTTGACAGTCAGTCGTCAAGCCCCATGCCTCTGGGGCTCCATCTTGTAGACAGACGAGGAAGCAAATTTAATGACGTTAACACAGTTGCTCTGAAGTTTGAACATCCACCAAAAATATGTTGTGTAAAAACAATATCTAAACTCAACATTGCACAATATAAAGAACTTTAAGAACGAACGAAATGTTTGCGTTCTGAACCGGTTTAGGACCAATATTTTGGTGGTGGAACAGTTCCATGGGATTTGTAAAACTTGCCGTTTTTCTTCCGACCGCCAGAGGTCGCACACGTCGCTGGTAATGTGACTAATTTCAGCAATTTGTGAGGCTTCATAGAGTGAATGAGAGACCGAGGCCAGGTGGTTGGAGTTGGAATGGATGTCTCTGACTCTCCAAAACCCTAACCCCTAACCTTACCCCTAGCCTACTATGTCTTACAACACAGGAGATAAATTCTGACTGATGTCACAAAATGTTTCACCTGACATTCTGGATTCTTTGAGAGACGGCACTTCCAACAACCGTGTAGCCGGCACAAAGTGTTACGCTGGCTACATTAGCATGGGTTTCACGGTGTGCCTGCTAGCTGTGGGCTAGTTATGTTAGCTGTGTGCTAGCTGTCTTAACAAAGGTATAGATGTGTTAGCAATGGGTTCATTACGTTACTGTGCTTAACATAGGCATGTGTTGTGTCTGTGTCCAGAGTATGAACTTCCAGAAGCTAGCCATGGAGTCTCGTCTAAGCGGGCAGTGGGCCTCCACCCTCGGACCCGGACAGTCGTTCCTGTCCCAGCAGCGACACGTCAATAACGCCACGCGTCGCGCACTTTCAGTTAGCATCCCGGCACCCGGCTCCAAGTAGTAGCTAGCTTAGTTTACTAGAGCGGGCGTTCACCCGTAGAAGGCACTAAACTGCACTCCATGAACATTGACTTTCTGTTGAATGGAGTGTGCCATGAAGCGGCACCAGGTAAATTTTTTTGTGACTAGCTACTGGGACTACTCCAATATAAATGAGTTTCAAGATTAATTTTAAATCGTCATATTGCATATACAGTACATGACAGTAGTACACACACATGGAATTTTACTTGGGCATGAAACGACTCTCTGAAGATCATCAGGTAATGAACAAAGTCACCACAACAGAAAGAAAAGCACATACGTTATAGAGTGGCATTGGCATCAGCACACATAACATGTCAACACCTCAAGCCAATGCTATTCTACCCCCTGCCTTCAGTAGTATAACTGTGTGTGGGAAGAGTCTAAGCAGGGCTCAGTAGCACCTTCCTGAGGGAAGGGGGGAGGAAAGGTGGTGCGCAGGGTGGGAGGGGTCCGCTACGATGTTTTTGGCCCTGTTCCTCACCCTGTCCTGGAAAGGGTCCTGAATGGAGCGTAGGGGGGGGGGGCGCAGATGTTTTTATCCGCTGTTCTGACCAATCTCTGCAGTCACAGTCTGTCGAATGTTGTGGCAGACCGGAACCAGACTGTGATGGAGGAGCAGAGGACATATTGGATAATGGCCGTGTAGAAGGTTATCAGGAGCCCCCTCGGCTCCCTATACCTTTGGACTGAAGTGGCTGAATCTTGTTTCACAATATACACAGTGTTTTAAAATGTGCTCCCTTAAGCTCCCTCTGTGACAATTCAATCATTCAGTCTCAAGAGTGTCATCTGAATTTGGAATAGCACAATGCCAGTTCCTACCATCCTTTTTAAAAAATTTTCTGGGGTTTTGTTGGACAGTATTAGTTGGAAACTGGGTTGGAGAGATCAGGGGTAGACATTGCAGACAAGCAAACGAGGGGAATGTTAGTCATTACAGGGTGTCATAACAGGACTGTAGTAAGGTGCAGACACACAGCGTTTTCTTGTGTGAAAAACACAAACATGCGCATACATGCATGCACGTGCAATATTTCCACATTGTATGCCATGTAAATACACCCAACATGCAATATTATCATTAGTTGACACTGTTTGACGCAGTTCCACGCTAGTACTGTAGTGTACTGTAATGTACTGTACTGTACTGTACTATTTATGTACTGTACTATTTATTGTACCAGAAAGATGAAGAACACCAGCATGACGTCATGCCGGGGGGGATTTCAGAACGGAGTTCTGGGAGGAACTCTGAATGCCCACTTTAGGCAAATATTTTAAAGCAACCACGAAACGACCAGAATACAGTTTTATGGTCTACTATGATTCCCCATGCTGAGTATAAACACAGAAAGCCTTTTAAAACATTATCTTTTTGATGTCATCTTTGATGAAAAACGCCAGCAAAAAATAACTTGAGGGAAAAAATGTTTTTTTTTGTTTGACATTGAAGGCCGTCTTCACCGTTGAAGAAATGTGGCCGTAACTGACCCGCTGAACTTGGATTTCACATGTAATTCAAACTGGCCATGTGTTCCGACCAAGGGCTCATTTCATTTGTGTCCGCTAGGTGGCACCATCCCCCCCTTTAGCATCTGTCTGACTCATCCATGTGCACGCAGGTTGATGGTACAAAGTTGTCTGTTTTTTTGGGCAAAGGCATTATGAATCCTCATGGAATTATGACCTTAACTGTTGTAGTGCCATAGTTATGCTTTGTTTAGACGGATCAAAAAAGTTGCCAAGTAGGTAAGGTATGGTCAGGCTATACACAGTTAATATACTGAATTTTCACCCAACGCAGGTTTCTCAGTCACAATTTAATAAGAAAATGTTTTACACAACATGCACTAAAAACCAGCAACTATGCAGAGAGAACATTCTACATATTTTTGTCTTTAGAACTCATGTCACCAGTTCAGAGAATCACCAGTATCTTATTTTACCAGTACGTAGATGAGCTAAAAACACTGGTCTGACATTTTGAAAATGTGACTTGAAGTTACTCAGTCAGGGTGGCACCATGTTCTTCATGGGTGGGATGAGTAAATGGACCGGGCTGCACATATTATTTAATCATGCGTTTGTGGTGCACAGATCCACACTAAAACATTCAGGTTTTGGTAAAAGCACAGCGCAAGTTACCGCCATCATTTTTTAACGCAATAGGTGTGTGCTGTCCCATTAAGTTAAAGCAAGTTCAAAAATAAGTCAGAACATGGTGACATGGCAACATAACGGCACCGGAAAACATATTCAGGGATTTAGAATTTTTACCAAACTCGTCTATACACAAATGTTACCCAACACTGGTTTAAACGGTTGTTCATGGCACATTCCCTTTAAAACTCTCCCACACAGCACTAGCTCCCTCAATCTTGGAGAAACTTGAGGTTTTATCAAATTTTAATCAATGACATTTAAACATTTTCCATGATGTACTTTTAGAGTTAAAGGTATACTATATTATACTGTAGGAGTCCAAAGAGAAGGTGATGAAACTCAATGCACAATGCACTGAAACCTTTGATTGGTTGGACAACATGAATATTGATGATGCTAACGCTATGCGCAAATTCAATGATTGTTATTTTCATTTAAAAATTAAATGATTAGAGATGTATTTTACATTATTCATGTGAATAGCAGTTTGATAGCCACTAGCTGGCTTTTTTCTTTATCAGAATACTTATTGATCCCAAAGGGAAATTATTTTCTTATATTTTGTGTGGTTGATACAAATATTACTACTATACTGATATAACGAAGGTTTGTTAATATAATCAAAGGTAAATAAAAGTAATCTATAAAGTTTTTATTTTTTTTAGATAAATCGGTAACCACTAGCAACTTGTAACTCGTTAGTCCCTGGTGAATATGTGTGTCTGGTTCTGAACACCGTAGCATTGCGAAATTGAGCCAATTTGGAGCCCATTTTTCGCCTGGAAAATGGAGATGATCTGTAATGTATATGTTCATGGTTGATTTGTACAGAATGGTCAGTGGACCTTCAAACAATGAAAAAAAAATGTATGAAAATGCTTGGCGTTGGGGTAACGTCGTTGGCTGAGTGGTTAAAGACGCTATACCTAATGCGCCTCCGCATTCATAATGACGCTGTGGTTTCGATCACAGCTTCTGCTCCCGATCTCTTCAACCTGTTCCTGACTTATATCCAACAAAGATGGAAAAACGGCACAGACGCCGGGAAAAAGAAAACTAAAGAAAATAGTTGGCATTGAAGAGGTGAATACTAATACTTGCAATGCAATAATTCCATTGCTCATATCATTGGGGATCAATATTTATACTGACACATTTTTACTACTTTACTAATTCAGTGTAAGCCCTCAGACCAGTCTTAGATTTGTTGACATTTCCCAGATGAGCATCTTACAGTTGCTGTGTCTCAAATGTCGCTTTTGTGCACTTTGTGTACTATTTTTATTGTGTAGGGCGCAGTCCAGAGTTGTTAAAATTCGTTAGTAAGTTGGTTAAATTCCAGTGCACTGAAAGTTGCCCGGATTGATGCTCTAGCAACGCTCAGAAACCCACTAAATGGCCGCTATGCTGCCTATGCAGCAGAAATTGATGATGATGTGTTTTTTTTCCCCTACTTTTCTGACTTGCCTATATCACAGCTGAAATTGAAGGGACGAATATCCCAAGTAGCAACAGTGCAGTCGAGGAGGCAACTTCATTACGTTAGCTCTATGTAAGCTCTACGTTTTTAAGTGGTTATGTGCTGTACGGTGTTGCGTACCTACATCTGTGTAACTACTGCTTAGCACTGCAAACGCATACCTTTTTACTTCTTTGTGTGGAAGTTTCCAGATGGTGGACTATTGGAGTTAGTACTAGGTATAGAAATAAAAAAAAGAAATGATGCAGTGATGCGTGTGTCAACGTCATTCATGGTGTGTGCAAAACGGAGGTGTTGGATTTGAGACGGGCAGTGGTGCACAGAAATTTACTCCAGTATATATTTCAGTGCACTGACCCAAGGGCGCCGTTTGAGACACAGCAAGTGACTCCCAACTAGGGCACCTATCACTTTGATCTTCAATTAATCGTCCATCTTTACTGCTGATTTAATCGATTTTTTTTATTTTTTATTTTTTTTATTTTTTTTATTTTTGGTCCAGCCCAATCAGGCTGTTTTTTCAAGCTTTATTATTAGGGTTAGCGGAAACAGGTGAAGATGGGGGGGCAGACATGCGGGAAATACGACGGTGGCTAGATTCGAACCACCGACTCACCGTGCCATTAAAGCATATCATGTTTTCCAGCTCTCTGCCTAACCAACTGAGCTACTGGGCAGCACCGATTAATCAATTTTAATCTGTCCATTTTTCTTTCAAAGTCTGAGCAGCTATTAACCTGGAACATCAGTTATTATAAGTTTGCAATTTCAATATTGCAAACTTGCTGTTTCACTATATTCACTTATTGGTGACGTTCCCGAGAGCCTACTCTTCCGTGCTAACTTGTAACGTACTGATTTTTATTGTATTGTTTGTGTTGCTGTGCATATTCAACTTGTTTGTGCGAATAATGGGACAAACAAGGAAGCGATTAATCAATTATTGAAATAATCGCCAACTAATTTGATAATTGATTATCTTATAATGTTTAATCGGTTGCAGATCTACTCCCAACAGACCAATAACTAGAGGCAACAGATGGTAAATGCGTATTTACTGATTGTTGGATGATATATTTTATGATGTGACTGAAAGCAATTATATTTCATTAAACAAGATGAGTTTTGAATGTACCTTGTTACTATTTCATGCATTTTTGCACATCAAATTGTCTTGACTTCTGAATGGATTATTATTGTAGTTCTGACCTCCAGCATGGGGCATCGGAAATTGCTGAATTTGTCTGAGAAAACGCACACCGTTTTAAAATGTGGTCGCTATAGCTCACTCAGTGACCGTTTTTAACGATTATCCATGATCCCGCATTGCTGATCGCGCTGCGTAAATATCCTGAAACAATTTTCATTTAATTACTCAGGTTTGATCACGTGTTTAACAGAGTACCAGACGATCACTCGGTGACTAGAGTCTGGGGGCCTATACACTAGCATTAGCACTAGCATTAGCCTGGCAAGCCAGAACCAACAGATTGTCCAGGCATCGCTAGTGGCGTCCACTTACTTACCATCCTGGCAAATCAGATTGTCGTCCACGTTCGTGCAATCCAATCAGTTAAGACGGGCTTTGTTCAACTGGGCCTCCTCTCGATCCTGCTTACTCCAGACCAAATGATCATTCTACGCATGTGCAATGTGTGAACGATTCACTTGATCTGGCTTACTATACTA
>OMKY01074620.1:2388-14091 GCA_900302395.1 Bregmaceros cantori | reverse complement strand
TTGTTCATAAATCCCACTACCAAACATTGAAATCAACATCTGTTGGCATTACCGCCCCCTACTGGCTCATTTACACTATACATATCCCTACCACCTACCATCGGTGCGCAAAAAAAAAAGTAACAAACCTGTTATGGGAAATGTAAGGAGTAGAAGTACAGATATTTCAGTTAAAAATCTACTCAGTACAAGTAAAAAGTCATCAGAGAAAAAAGTACTTCTAAAAGTAAAGATACATGAAAAAACTACTTAAGTACAGTACTTGAGTATTTGTACTTCGTTACTTGCCATCTCTGGGAATATGCAATAGTTCATTATACTCTTATAATGAACTGGACCCAGATGTCTAGTCACGAGACCGCACAGCGATCTATCGCTAAGGTAGTGATTACGTATGATTATGTTACTTATAGGCTCAGAAATGCACCAAAATGCAATCAACAAATCTGAAAAATTCCATCTAGATTATCCGTGTTCATCTCTTTCAGTTATCCAGGGGACAAACCAACGCAACCAAAAAAAACCCTGCTCCGCCCCAGTGGTATATAACATGTACATGTATAACTACTCTGCCAAAAAGTACTTCACAAATTGATTGCGTTTCCTCTTCATTATTATTCACCCGACTTCTCCAGAGACTGTGTGCAGTGTCGCACCTTCGGCACGGGTCCCAAGGCCGACGTTTGCAAGGAGGAGTGCAGCAACTTTACACTGATCTCCGTGTCGGACCGCGACAAGCTCCCTCAGCCCAACGACTTCCCCTTCCCTGTCATGCACTGCAAGGACCGTGACGACAAGGACTGCTGGTACTACTACACCTACGCCGTCAACAACGGAACCCCAGAGGTCCACGTTGTGGATAAGCTTGGTGAGGAATTGTCCCTTGTTGCTTTGTGCATGTATACATAATTGAGATGCACGGATTGCGACTGAACCTGCGGACCCCACGGATAAACTGCAAATCGGGCGGATGATATGCCGAATAATCATATTTGGTTAAAAGACCTTCACACGCATGATATTCTAATGGTAAACATATTACGTAGTATATACTTTTTATTTACTATTTTTATTTTATTTTATTTACTTTCCGTCCACTTTCACTGTCAGTCATCGAGCCCCGTGCATCTGGGGCTCCATCTTGTGGACAGACGAGGGAGCGAATGTTATGGCGTTAATACAGTTGCTTCGAAGTTTGAAAGTTCACCAAATATATTTTGTATAAAAACTTTATCTAAACTTAACATTGCACAATATAAGGAACTTTAAAAAACGAACGAAATGTTTGTGTTCCGAACCGATTCAGGACCAATATTTTGGTGGTGGAACAGTTCTGAGAACGAAAACGTTAAATATAGACCTGCCTGAACCGTTCGGAACGGAACGTTTTAAAAATAATTTTGTTTTCAAGCCCTGGTTGCAGCTGTACTTACAATATGGTGATTTTTGGTGTTGTGTGACAGAATGCCCCACGGGTCCGGACATCATCCCCATAGTTCTGGGAGTGGTTCTGGGGATTGTGCTGATCGGACTGGCGCTGCTGGTCATCTGGAAGTTGCTGATGGTCATCCACGACCGTCGAGAGTTTGCTAAGTTTGAGAAAGAGAAAATGAACGCCAAATGGGACACGGTGAGACCATCATTCTCAATTTCATCTTCCTTTGTTGTGTCTCTATCTTTTAATATAGATAGGAAATACAATTATTATTTTCACAATTACAAATATTACCATTTCGTCAGACAACACTGTCACTTTCACCATTTTTATTAAACAAAATGGTGCAGATGAGCTCATTACAAACTTCCCGGACAAATTTGTCCTGCCCGCACATAGATTAAATAAACTCACACAACAAAGATACTGTAATGGCCATTTGTTTGACACTTGGGTTGGATTAACGGTTCGTAAAAATTCTCAGAAACAATTTTAATAATTGATAATCACCAAGGAATGTATTGTCCCTGGTCCATTCAAATTTGATATTAATTGGTAGGCATAATTCATTAAAAACGTTTTCATTACCGTATGAATGAATTATTATGGATTATATGTGTATCCATTGGTTTTTGGCATTTTCCAGTAATCGGGAATGTAACACTAAACACACGTTTTCCAAACGTGAACGCTATTTGTTTAAACAGATAAAGTTACTCATCTTGAACTTGAATGAGTAACCTAATCTATTACTATGAGTAGGAAGTGCCAGAATGCTGTGTGAGGTTTAATAATAAAACAACTGCTTCATCAATATTGAATATCAATATTACTTTTTATTTGTAAATTATTTATGTGATGTGAAGTATTGATAACATATTTGCAAGTCACTACTTTTGCAACAATACTAACGGGTTAAAAAGAAATACACTGGCGGGGCGCGCTTCAATAACTACATAATGTATGTAATGTATTGGCTCCATCTAGTGGTGGGGTTTGGGATGGTCTCTGTCAGCCCAGACCACCAATTTTCTAATTGGCGCTACGAATTTCCGCTCAACGTGTGTGTGCCTCATCTTAAGATGAAGAAAAAAAAATCTCGCGGCACCAGATCCTACAATATATCGTTTACATTCACCTCATTCTTGAATACCACTTGGGTTGAAACTACTTATAACTGTCTTATTTTTAGCCCTCCAGCAAACAGAGGTCACAAAAATATTCGCTGGCGCCCCCTGTTCTGGTCGGTGCTGGCTTCGCTAGCCACTACAACCGGTGGAGCAGACCACATGGCCTAACGTCGTTTACACACATTCTAGAATACAATTCTGGTTGAAACTAGTTATAATTAAGCCTGGGAAGAGGTATTGTCAATTTCTCAATCATAGTTATTTAAATTAAACATATCTGATTGTGGGGAATTCATGAGATGAACATTTCATGAACACACGCAGCATTTTCTTTAAAATTTAAAAGTATTTTAAAGGATTATTATTAATTATTATCAATTATTATTAAGGGCTGATGGATATACAAAGAATACACATTACTGAGAAATCAAAACTGCCATAACATATGATTCAGTAAAAAGGTGATGATCACAAGTCTAATAAATTACAAATCCATAGGGAATGGAATCATTCAATTTTTATCGTATTTCTTTCAATTTTAACATAAATTACAAAGACAAGTATTATTATTATTATCATTATTATTATTGTTGTTGTTATTATTATTATTATTTTTTAAGAAGTACATCAATCTGAACAAGATAAGCTAAAAGACAACTTGTGATATAATATATTTTATGATATAATACATATTACATAATATATTTAATACATATTATATCAGAAGTGTAATATATGTAGTTACAGTACACCATCCGTTTCCTCTGCCTCGGCTGTCACATTCATCCTGTCCTTTATCTCTGTTAGTCCATCCTTTATTCCTGTTCTGTTTCTCCTCCTGTTTTTCACTTCTTTTCTCCTGTTGATGTAGCAAGAGAACCCCATATACAAGAGCCCTATCAATCAGTTCCAGAACCCAAATTATGGCCGCAAAGCTGCTGCCCTTTGAGTTTGTATTTTCTCTTCTGTTTTTCCTGCATGTGTGTTCTTGCTTGGCTTCATCCATACTCTCTGTTTGTCTGAGTTTGTCTGAGTGTGTCTGCCTGAGTCTACGAGTCAACATGGCCGTGTACTATAGCGCTAGCTAAGGATATACGGTTCTGTCTTAGAAAAATAAATCCTGATTTAAGATTTCGATCATTATTTTTCTGATGAACACCCCGAAACTTCAGTCAAAGCATTGTGTAGATAGGGTGGATTGCCCTAAAGTGGGCCACTGCCTAATGTGGGACACGCTCCTCGCTTAACTAATGAATGCTTGTGAAACTATGGTAAAGGGAAACTACGGTATTGTGCCTAACATTAAGTTCAACTACGTGTCACTGATCCGCCATAGCCAACTGACTGTCCCACATTAGGAAGCTGCAAAAAAGGGCCCACATTAGGGCAGTCATCCAGCAGAGCAAATTAGATTTAAATAAGAAAAATATCTTCACCCCCGTTTGGGTCCATAGGACTAAGGTATGCTATGCAAAGTACCGCTACACACTGAGTGAGTGCGCACAGAGGGAAAATAGTGAAGCGCTAAAATCAGGGAAGAACATATTCCAGTGTGAATTTTCAGTGTTTTTTTCGGTCAATTGATTTAAATTTAGCCACAATCGTGTTCTGACGAAATGTACTTTAGAGATGCATTGAATATGAATGTAACTTGATTGTTATACATTTCTTGGTTATGTAGAACCATCAATGACTTTATTTTTACTTTACTTTTATTTTTTATCTCTTTTATTTTTTATCTCTTTTATTTTAATCTCTTGAAATTGTTGCCTCGTGTGAAATATTTGGGCTTTCTAGGGTATTGCGGGGGTGGGGAATTATTCGACTAATCGTTTACACTTAATCAATAACTGGCGATCATTATTAGCCGCTGCGCTACATGCAAGCTTCCTTGGCAGTGAAACACATGATTGTAGCTGAAAAATAATCCGCTAAAACGCGCGCGTGTGTGTAAGAGCGAGATGGAGAGAGAGAAAGATGGAGAGAGAGGTGGAGAGTGAGCAGGGGCGGTGCTAGCTGAAATGACGCCCTGGGCGAGGCCCCCCCTATTTTTATGACATTATGTGCACCCCCCAGTGGATGGTAGGGGGTACCCCCTTTGTTGAAAAAGACCCTTGTGAATTTTATAAAACCATAAATAGTGGGGAATTTTTTTGGAAAATTTAAATGCAAGAGAAATAATTCCAGTTAGTTTGTGGATAAGTGGGCCTAGGAATCTGTGAATACGGCGATGTTAGAACCATTAATACTGGAGATATACACACATACATGCAATGCTTTCATTGCGCGTTTTGGGCGGGATAATATAATCGATCCCTCCCTTTTCCGTGTTGCCACGCTTGTTCTGAAAAGAATGATGGCATGCCATAGAACTAAAGATCATCATTTTTTTAAATATTTGTACCGTGAAACTTTTACCGCCGTTCAGAAGAGCACTAGCTCATGACACACAGAGCGCCCCACTGCGTTCTGTGTGTACGGTCCGTTGCTCAAGGTATTGTAGTGAATGCACGCGCGGTGCACTATGGGCCGCCACCGTTGGCGGTCCTCCATGTGACTACACCCCTCTATATAAAGAGTTAGAACGAAGCTTGACAATGACTGGGCTCAGTTATTGTCGATCCGAGTTCCTCTTTCCCCAGCTCCTCCACGAGGGGGCGCTTGCGTTACAGTATGCTGGGAAATGCAGACTGGACAGTAGGCAAACACACAGCAAAAACCAGAACAAATGCGCGGTGCGCTGAAAAACCCGGAACGGATTTCGAGGAAAAAATATGGATCGGGAGTCTGGATCGGAACACATTTTTTAAATCTCTCTTTCTTTTTGCTGCCCCCACCCAAATGGCGCCCTGGGAAGCTGCCCATATTGACCATATGAAACAAACGCCCCTGAGAGTGAGAGTGCGCACGTGTGTTCGATGCATTGTTTCATTGGCGCCCTCTGCAGGCCATTAAGCTTGGCTGTGGTCATATGTTTGCTCTGTCACTATGCCGCCTGGTCTAATATCTTGCACCAAAGCTTGCACCATGTCCCAATGCACTCACTCGTATTGGGTGGATGTTGTCAAAACGGCCGTTTTGTCTTATTTGGTTGTTGTTTTTCTTCTTTTTTCCAGGGAGAGAACCCCATTTACAAGAGTGCTGTGACCACGGTGGTCAATCCCAAGTATGAAGGGAAGTGAATGGAGTTTGAAGGGAAACGAACGCTTCTTCTGAACCAACGACTGACTAGCAAACATCTGAAGACTGCAGCGTTTTTGTACCATCATTCACTGATTTTATTTAAAGAAAACTTAGGTGGTTTTAAAACAGTTTTTTTGGTCCCGTCGTTGCTTAGTCAAAAAGTAAAACCTCACCACAGCGTGTGCAATTTGTACTTTTAACACTTGATTTCTATGCATTTGTCATATTTTTCATGTACAGTTTAAATGTATATAATTCTATGCGTGCTTGAATTGCAGTGGCTGTGTCCGATATCGCTCCCTATCCTCTACTCCCTACTCACTACATAGTGCACTTTCTATACAGTCCACTCAGCCACGGCCGAGATTTCGGACACTAGAAACGGCACCGTTAATTTATGTCATCGCTGTGGCATAGCCATGTCATTGTCTGTCGATCATTGGCAGAGATTGGCAGTAACGCCCAAAAGTTACTCAGTACTTTCACTACTTAAGTAGCTTTTTTGTGGAGTACTTTTTAACTTTTACTTGAGTAACTATTTGGATGACTACTGTTGACTTTTACTTGAGTAATATTTTGCAGAGGTAACAACACTTTTACTTAAGTAATTTTTATGGCTACTCTGCCCATATCTGATCATTGGACATTCAGTTGTTGAAGAAGTCAAAAGTACTGACATTTATAATTATTTGCCTTGGTCGGTCGCTTTTCTCTCCCGCCGCGCTCTTTGCCGCCCGCCATGTTTGTAGTTTTGGCCGTTTGTATGCATTGCGTCTCGTAATCCATTACGGGTTATATTGCTTGGTCTAGGTCTAGGCGGTACATAGATACATACTTTTCACAGTGCCTTGTGGGATATTTTCAGTGCATCATATAGGGTACACGGGAGTATTCAGACTCCCCTACAAAATGGTGTGTACCCTATATAGTGCACTATGTAGGGAATAGGGATAGACTTCAGACACAGCCAGTGTGTGTGTGTGTGTGTGTGTGTGTGAGTGAGGGGGGGGAAGGAAGCTATCCCACCCCGTTTCCTTCCTTCCTTCACTTCCCTGATGTCTCTCTTACTCACACTCACACACACAAAGGGCGGAATGAACATTTTTTTTCTGTAGTGAATAAATTGCATAGTGTTTTATATTATTAAAAACAGAAAGCGATTCATATGGATTTATTTGATTCCATATAAAATGTAAAGATAAAAAGAAAGCAGTTTGAACCATAGTACATACATTATATGTGTACTAATTCAGTCACCACTGGTCAAGTGATAACTTTTTGTTAATTAGTACAATTAATCATCCCAGCCCCATTAAAATGGAACGGCAACGTCAGCTTAGCTTGTTCATGTATAGGAGACAGCTGCTCTGGGTCTACACGACCCGTTACCACTTTATTTCAGATCCAACGTTCCTTTTTTGGATTATAATGACTGACACACTGCTGCAATTTGCTTTATTCAGGAATTTGCCGTTATAAGCTTCCTCCAGGGCTTGAAAATACAATTATTTTTCAAACGTTCCGTTCTTAACGGTTCAGGCAGGCCTATCTTTAACGTTTTCGTTCTCGGAACCGTTCCGCCACCAAAATATCGGTCCTGAACCGGTTCGGAACGCAAACATTTCGTTCGTTCTTCAAGTTCCTAATTTTGTGAAATATTACATTTTTTATATAGTTCGTACAAAATATATTTGGTGGACTTTCAAACTTCAGTGCAACTGTATTAACGCGAAAACCGGGTTTACATTCGCTTCCTCGTCTGTCCACAAGATGGAGCCCCAGATACATGGGGCTTGATAACTGACAAGTGGACGGAAATAGTTTCCTAGATATAGGATTTGTTAAAATATATAGAGAACAGAAAAAAACGTTTTTAACCGGTTTTCTGGATTTCATAATGTTCCGTTTCTGTTCCGGAACAGTTGAAGAAATCTTTTTTCGTTTCCGTTTCCGCTCCTCGTAAAATTCAGTACATTTCCGTTCATTTTCGGTTTTCGTTTCCGTTCCTTGAACCGGTTCGGAGCCCTGGCTTCCTCACAGCGGTATGTATGTGTATCTTCCCAGTCTAGCTTCTATTTGTTCTGCATGAGTAAACTCATGCACTTTCTCCCATAGCGCTTCACGAATCGGCTTACGACCCGCACCCGACCTGTGTGTCGGTCAATCACACCCATTTCCAACCTGTGAATTTGGAGATCGTTTCCTTCCGTTGAACTTAGTTTTTTTTTGTCTCGTGTCTGTCTTTGTCTTCCTTTCTCCTACTTTCCCCCGTACTTCTCTGCCCCTCACCCTCACGCTGAGCACTGATACATGTCATAGTTGTTTTTGTTGTCTTTTTCCTTGTCACTATGCGTACTACGTTCTGTGTCGGACATGCTGAAGCAAGTGTGAAACTCGTTTAATACGAAAAGTGGAAATTGTACCGTAGAAAGTGTTAAAAATATATTGAAGGGCATTTCCTGTTTTAATTGATAATGTTCTGTGAGGATATGAGCTAGGACATGTGCTATTGATGCAGTTTGGTGATGTTTGGTGAAGCTTGGACAAAGTTTGACCATGTTGTTTGTTTGGCCATTTTGACACAAACAATCCACCATTGCACCATTGAGGTCAGCATATATCATATCATATCATCATATCATATGCAGGCTGCCAGAAAGGCTCTAAATGTGACTTGTTTCTTCATCAAACATCTCTCAGGGTGACTGAATAGCACTCTTGCCATCCTCAGAATATGATCAAATGTCGAAAAAGGGGGCTTGTCCGTTAAGGTATACTATGGAGTATCTGAACTAAGAAGGAGACTGGGTTCACTCGGCCACAATTCCTAGAACCCAAAGGGAAATATGATTATTGACGTGAGATGCGATGATTCATTCATTACTTTACAAACAGTTTTAAAACAGTGAATATTTGCAGGCTAAGTGACGGTTAAAAAGAAAAACTATAAATAACTTAATAAGTGTCTAGGGTTTTACTAGAAATGAAAGAAGTTGCTCACTTTATCTTAACATATGAAGCTACAACTCTGCATGACGACGGGCGGACCTTGAAGGAATGGCAACGCATTTAACAATCGGGGTAAACTATTTCCCATTTTCTCACGATGCCAATGGAATCTGCAATATCCATAATTCCTAGTAGCCTAGTAGGGGGACTTTGGGCAAGGTGCAACAGCCCTTACATATATGTTAATTTCTCATGTTTGTTATGGTGCCGTGTTCCTAATCCCATTCAAATGAGGCTGTCGAGATAGCCTGGAATTTATTGGCCGCAGCATAAATCATACCAGACCTCACAGGGTACTTAGCGATAGTTCATCCCAGATCCCAATTCTTGAAACAAAACAGTAACATTAAACGTAGAGTATAGAACATTGTTTTATATTGTCCATATGAAGCTGGAACTCCATATGAAGAAGTGAGCAGGACTAATAATTTACAAGGTCCATGGGAAGGATAATGACTGCTGTTCGTTAGAACATGAACTTGTGTTATTTTAAGTGAGGCATTGAATACAAAAACGGCAATTGAATTGTATAATTAGGTAAGAGTGACCAGCTTTCGTTAAAATGGCGTTGTAAATATTTTTGAGCTGGATTGTGCTCTATTTTGCAATACAACAATGAGGTAGATTTATTAAATGATAGTTAAAATAATCACATTATTATTTCGATGTATTTGAGGTGAGCAATGCTTTACTTTATCCTTAATTGTTTCATATAAAGCTATAGAGCAGTTCAGTGTAGAACCGCAGAATATGACAATTTGTAGAACTCAACCGGAATTTTAAGTTCTTGGAAGTGCTAAGGATGATGACTAGTGTCCAGTATTTAACAGAGATGGTTTTGTAGGCCCGGATAGCTGTCGTTTCATGTCAATTTTTCAAAGAAATAATTGAAAGTTGGCGTTTTTGGACGAGAAAATAAAATAACCAAAACAAAATAAGCATTTGGATGCTGTATTTAGATAAATGTATTTTAGAAAGGTCAGTTGAACTCATCACACAGAACTGTCTGTGAGTGTTGGTGAGATACATATCCTTGAGTAGCGGATGGCTGTGAAGAGAAATATGTGTTCGTAAAATATGGGTGTTTAGTACTTGGCATTCAAATATTTTAAAATAATGGATTACATGCCGTTCCAAATATGTATGTGTAGCAAACAGGGTTGGGAAGGTAACCTTTGGAAACTAAAACTGCTGTAGTTTGTAGACCTGTCAGTAGCTGATTGTATACAAGCATTGTTTTAGTGCCTTAAGGTGCTCATTCAGTAGATCGCGATCTTCCGGTAGATCCGAGTAGATCTTCAGGCAACAAAATCTATCAGCACTGCAGTCTGTATATTTACATTGAGCTCCGCTTGGTACATTTTTATGATACACCATTTTATTTGAAACACTGGCGAAATCTAACACTGAGGCAAACATGTAATACTAACAGAGATGGCAAAAGTACCGGGATTTCTTACTTAAAAGGTACAGGCTCAGAAATGTACTCAAAAAGTATTTTTGAAAGTATAAAGTACAAAGTACTACAAATAAAATTGTATGCAAAATGCATTTTTTCAATGTTAGTTTGTCAATGTTATTGCTCGAATAAATTAACAACTAGCCTAATGTATCTTATATCTCGGGACTAAATGAAATCCACTTATTAACTGGGACTGTACTCGGTACATCAGCGCCCCCTACTGACTAATATTATAGACGTTATCCTACCCCGTCAATGCAAAAAAAAGTAACGAGCCTGTTTTGGTAAAAGTAAGGAGTAGAAGTACAGATATTTTTGTTAAAAATGTACTCACTACAAGTAAAAAGTAATCGCAGAAAAAAGTACTTCTAAAAGTACAGATACCTGAACATTTTACTTAAGTACAGTACTTGAGTATTTGTACTTCGTTACTTGCCATCTCTGATCAATATCCACACATAAAATTTGGGATCTGACTTGAGTAGACTCTGGTGAACAATCTTAATAATAACTGCAACTAACGATTATCTTGGTCATCGATTAATCTGCCATTTTTACTCACGATTAATAGATTAATCGGTTCTTATATATCTAATATTTCTTCTTCTCAAATCGGAGTGATTATTAGGGTTTAATTATCATGATAATGATAACGTTAATTATAGTTTAAAGTTTGCAATATTAATATTCCAAACTTTTGGCTGTTTTGCTATTCCCACGTATTTCTGACATTTCCAATGTTTAGTATTAGCATGGACGAGCCAACTCTTCCGTGCTAAATCATAACATATTGGGTTTATTGTCTTTATTGTATTAAGGCCATGACACTAGGAATGGCGACTGACATTGAGAACATACATACATACATACACATTTCAATAACCCATTATCAACCATGGATTTGTTGCAGCCCTTATAAAAATTTAAATAAAGCAGTGATACGGTAGCAGGCAATAGCGCACAGTAGGGCTGCACAGTTTTGCTCCAAATTAAAAATTGTATTTTTTTCCACCACAGCGATGCATTGTGGTTTCTTTGAGATTTTCTTTTTTTTTTGCTCATTGTGGGTGGGTAGCTACCAGGGCTTCGAACCGGTTCAAGGAACGAAAACGAAAACCGGAAACGAACAGAAATTTATGGAATTTTACGAGGAGCGGAAACGGAAACGATAAAAGATGGAGAACAGAACAGAACAGAACAGAAACGGAACATTATGAAATCCACAAAACCGGTTAAAAACGTTTTTTTCTGTTCTCTATATATTTGAACATTTCCTATGTCTGGGAGACTATTTCTGGTTATGCATCCATCCAACTTTCTCTGTCAGTCATCAAGCCCCATGCATCTGGGGCTCCATCTTGTGGACAGACGAGGAAGCGAATGTAATGGTGTTAATACAGTTACACAGAAGTTTGAAAGTCCACCAAATATATTTTGTATAAACTATATCTAAACTTAACATTGCACAATTATAAGGAACTTTA
>OMKY01074606.1:0-12561 GCA_900302395.1 Bregmaceros cantori | reverse complement strand
ATAGCATTAAACATCTGACAGGAACGAAATTAACCGTTCCGGGAACAATATTTTTTTGTTCTAGCCGGTTCAGGAACGTCAATTTATTGGTGGAACACATAACCGGAAACGTTATAATTCTGTTTCTGTTCAGAGCGAAACGTTTGGGAAAAAATATTGGCTCAAAGCCCTGATTTTAACTGTGAAATACACACATAAGCACACAAAGCACACACAGCTACAGACACACAGATAGGGACGCGCACACGCACGGAGAGATAGGCATCAGTGATGGAGAGGAGAGAGACGCCTGGGGAACGCAGGGCTCTTTGTGTTTTCTTGGCTTTGATTTGTTGATGGACTGCTCAGGACAACCCGAGATCTCCCTGTCTCTAGCCCCTTGCTCTCATTCTCTTTGGCTGTGTCCGAAATCGCTCCCTATCCCCTACTCCCGCTCCCTATCCCCTACTCCCTACCCCCCCACCTAAGTGCACTCACTTATAGTGGCACTCAACAGCAACTGCCGAGATTTCGGACACTAGAGTTGCCGCCGTTGAAAATGATTATGAATTATAATTATAAAAAATATAATTATAAAATCATCACAACAATCATCACAAAAAGTCTAAAGTACTTACATTTATACCTATTTGCCGTGGTCGGTTGCTATTTACTCCCGCCGCGGCATTTTTTAAAAAGTTTAGGTCATTTTTAAAACGTCTCGCAATGCATTGTGGGTTATATTGCTCCGTCTAGGGTACATCCGATGCTCACTACATTTCGCGGTGCATTGTGGGATACTTTCAGTGCACTATCTAGGGAACATGGAGAATTCGGACACCCCTACAAAATGGCGTGTGCCCCATATAGTGCACTATATGGGGGTTAGGGAGCGATTTCAGACACAGCCTATGTTGTAAACATCATGTGTGTACCTCCCACTTTGGTAGAGGAAGAAGAAATGCAGCAAATAATGGCATATGAAAAAAAAAAGTTACAGTTTTGTTTTAACCAATGTACTTCATGCTAATTTGCACAGATATAGACCTTTTTCACGCAAAAATAAACTAGGGTGGATTGCCCTAGTGTGGGCCATTTTTTTTTGCAAATGCCTAATATGGAACAGTGAAATGTAGCAATAAATAGTTAAACTTAATTTTAGACACATTACCATATTACATTACGGAGGAGGCGCAGCCACTGGAGCTTAGGTGTCCCATATTAGGTAGTGGCCCACATTAGGCCAATCCACCCTATGTTATAAGCAGGCACATCCAATTCCGTTTAACAATAACAGCAACAATAACACAACCATCAACAAGGCTTGAACAATGGGCACTTGAGAAAGTGAGGCTCGACTAAGCGTGCGCTTGCTTTTATTCCCGATGTGGTACCATTAACGGAGCTCAGCTCTGATAGGACGGTGATCCTCACCGTCGGCGGGAATCGAACATAGAAATGACGAAAGTCGCAAAATAATCTTCAGATGTGGTGGAGACTGATATAGTTATTATAGAATGAACAATT
This sequence comes from Bregmaceros cantori, assembly GCA_900302395.1. Taxonomy (NCBI): domain Eukaryota; kingdom Metazoa; phylum Chordata; class Actinopteri; order Gadiformes; family Bregmacerotidae; genus Bregmaceros; species Bregmaceros cantori. The sequence continues at coordinate 11,055 of OMKY01074606.1, read as the reverse complement.
CCCATGATATATGTGCAGTGGTGACTTTGAATGTGATATTATACCAGCCAGCACATTTAATAACTCATATTTCACTTTAAGGACAGCAATTTGGTGTGTTTTCGACTTTTTTTTTTTGCATCAAAACCACTGGATAAAATGTTACATTTTATCTATTTAATTATTGTATTAGCAGTCAAATGGCCTATGGCCGTTTCCTTTGTTTTACTGATGCCGCGGCCGAGTGGTCTACACCAAATGGACAAAGTCACGTCCCCTGCTGCACTTTACATCAAACACGTTTCTACAGATACCTTGGATTGTGAGCGATGACGTGATTTCATGTTTAGGCGGCGCAATCTTTATTCGTGGTGTGATCATTTGCACATTAAGGTGAAAGAAAGACATGGCGAATTTCTATGCCTGTGTACATGAGCGCGCTGTAGGTCGGGCGACGTATCGCAGCCGCAGAGGGAATCAACCTACAGATGAAATTGTTTCCACCAGGTACTCCCAGCATGGCGGCAAAGCCTACACATATCTCTTCGACCATCGCTCCCTGGTCAACCCATGGCCGACGTGGATGGGGGTGATGCACGGCTACGAGATCGAGTTTGTGTTCGGCATGCCGCTCAACAGCAGCTGGGCCTGGAGCAGTGTGCAGTACACGCGCCAAGAGGTCAACATGAGTCGCAGCTTCATGAAACACTGGGCCAACTTTGCCCGGAACGGGTAAGCAACATGTTACTGAAACTGTTACTGAAAACAATACTGAAAATCAGGGCTTTGAACCAGTATTTTTTCCCCAATCGGTTCGTTCCTAACAGAAACAGAATTATAACGTTTCCAGTTACGAGTTCCACCAATAAATTGACGTTCCCGAACCGGTTGCAACAAAAAAATATTTTTCCCGGAACGGTTAATTTCGTTCCTGTCAGCTTGGCAAAAGTTGTGCCAGGAGGTGTTTGAATTTAAGCCGATGCTCGTCGCGGGCGCGGCTGGGAAGTGAAGCCGGGGCATTTGCCAGCGCGGTGGGGCAGGAGATCGGGAAGGGAAGGCGCACGGCAGTGTTTCAACAAAATCTTTGAGGAACAAAAAAAACGGTATTAATCAGTTACCATTATTTTTAAATTAGTGTTCCTGTTCCAGAACATAAAAAATAATAACGTTTCCGGTTTTGTTTCTGTTCCCTGGAGAATACAAAAAGTTCCTGGTTTTCGTTCCTTGAACCGGTTCAAAGCCCTGCTGAAAATGTATACCGAAATATGCTCTTTTCTCATATTGTCTGAGCTCATACTTATGCCCCGATCCGTTTACTGACCACAAAACACAGCAGTGTTTTTAGCCCCACGGACGCAAACGGGAATGAAGAAACTAAGAATCGCCGGCATTCAATTTTGTGTAACCTAACTTCGGTTGTGGAACAACTCACATACTGGATTTAACTACGAAAAATTTGGAAGTGATCATGTGCTGCTATTTTCATCCCATTTCGTTAAGCACTGCTGCGTGCAGAGTGAGAGCATGGACCTAGGCAAGATACGTACTGTATATATCACATGTGCTCTTGGCTTGGCTGCTTAGTCCGCACCAGAGTTTGCTGATTTGTATTCACACCAGGCCAAAACGTGCATACCACAGACTTTTTTTTTGTTTAGTCCGAACCAAAGTGAACATGTATGAAAACAACCTTAGTGCGATATGTCACGAGTTTCAGAGGAGACAAAAGTGTGCTTTGTACTGCACTCACTTAACAGACTGAGATACTGCGGCATGCTCAAGTAGGTTCGTTGACCTGACTTTTACTTGGCTTTCAACTGATTCGATTTCTTATTTCTCATTCCCGTTCTGTGGCAGCAATCCCAGCGTGGGCGAAGTTTCCTGGCCACTCTACAAGGAAGACAGCCAGCTTTATATGACTCTTAACACCGCGCCGCCCCAACAAAAGAGCAAGTTGATCCGTCAGCAGTGTCAATTCTGGAACAATTTACTGCCACAGATACAAGAAGTTTCTGGTAAGGCAAATAGGCATGCACGTTATATTATGTTGTGTTTTTATGATTTTCTTTGCTATGGACCTCACAAATTACAGTAGACGAACCTGTCCACAGGAGGCTGTTCTCATTAACAAACATGTAACCACTAAAGTTACAAATACAAATACACAAATAACATGTCTAATTAATACTACATTTAACCGACTTTGGACGAAAGCATAATATAAACGCCCAAGGCAGCAGTGCAGAGCTACAGTACATGCAAGCATATATGATTTGATTTCAATGTTGATTTTAGTCCTCTGTTAAACACAGACATAGAGTAGTATTTTAATGTTAACAGCCTTCCCTTGGGGGTTTTGTCCTAATGAATTCCAAAAATGTATAAATAAAAACTTTTAAATGTAGTATATATTATTAGTGCATGATTTTGCATGAAAATAAAATCCCTATACTCGTCTGTGAAATCTTGATTTTCGATTCAGCTTTGATTTCTTGAAATGAAATTGAATGATTTCTGGTTGCACCTTAAACTGTGGAAGATTTCTACTAGCAATTTAATTACGTGCCGTCCCGATTGCCGCTGTGCCTACTGCAGTTGAGGAAGTTGATTTTGTATATTAAAACACACACACACACACACACACACACACACACACAAAGAGTAAAAGAAAATAATTGTAAATAATAAAACACAATAATAGACATCTGAAAATGAACACATGATGAAAATAATATTTGAAAAGGAGTGAGGGGAAGTAAAACATATTACTCCCACCCCTTGTAATAATAATTTCACCTTTCCTGTGTTTCCCAGACAAATGCTAATTTGGCAAAACAAGGCTAAAATGTAGATGTAATTGCGTCTTCTCAAACCACTCCCACGTGGGTATTATATTTATTTATAATTTACATTTTATACATAATTTACCAACTTGGCTGCAGCTCAGTTGGGAGATTGGCCGCCCCTACAAGACTGTAAGGTTGGTTGTGTGAATGGTGTCTCCATGCCGGAATGTTCTTGGGCAAGATACTGAACCCCAAATTGCTCTTAGTGCGTAGGTCTTGGTTGACAGCCTTTCATGGCAGTCCTGACCATTGGTGTATGAATGTGCATATAATTTCCCGTCCGGAATTACTAGCATATTCCAAATGAAATTAAACATCTAAAATCCAAAACAATATATATCAATTAAAATTGTAAATATATGTTGTTGACTTTGTTTTTTTGTTCATCATGATGTTGTTATTATGTGCTGACTGTGGATGATGTGTTTCTTGTGAAAAGGAACAAATGTAGCCTCCAAATAGACACCAAGTTTTGTCTTTGTTCATGTGTGTCCCGCAGACGATCTTGACAGATGTCAGTCATCGGGAACACGCCACACCTGGAGCCACCTGGTCCTTATCGTCGCAACAGTTCTACTGCTCTTCGCCTTGAACATGGCCTAACTTAATACCTCCTCAGAGAAGAAGCGTGTTGCATTCGAAAACCACATAGGATGTATATGGAGAACTGAAAGTAGTAGCAGGTCAAGACAGCGGTTGGCAAAGTCTTGTGGGTTCAAAAAACAATGATCAAAACCAAAAAAGAAAAGGCATCAGGAATATCATAGCATCAACCAAACCGCTTGTTCATCCCCTGCAAAAAGGGAAACGTCCACATGCCACGCGTCACCAGGGGTGATACGGACGTTCGCAACAACGTGAGATAAAAACCAGGTAGCAGGTTGGACTGAGTAGGTATAGCGCACCGTCATAAGTGTCAGGGAGGTTTAAGAATACAGCAAGCGTTATTTGAATCCCTAACCGTGGTAGCCCGTAAAGCACCTCTAGGGTGTATCTCCCCATAGCTCGATGTGCAACCGTGGCTGGTGCTCGCCAGGCACTCCGCTCCTTCACAACGGTTGCAGTGAATAGACTGCCCCTGTGGAGTGTACATCAATTCAACAGGCCAGGACGTGACACCAACTCTCAGGTAACAGGCCCTAAACGCTGTGTGACCAGCAGGCGCAAACAGTGACATGTAGGACGAATCAGAAAATTATTAGGCCCGTCCCCGTCTAGGACAAAGGCATGGGATGTTCAGCATAGACTAGACTTGTTCCAGATATAAGTAACACTATAAACTGTCCTTAGTCTCGCTCTTGAGGTAACGAGTTAACTCAAAATGGTAGATGGAGTTCAGTGTATCATCAAAGCCGCAGGAAGGAGTTAACCAAGTGGATTTATGTTGGCGCGTTGTCCGAGTGCTGGAGTGATCCTTTAACCCGGCGTCGCGCTACAGACTGTGATTGCCTTGCAGTGGTACAATCGGCGACTGACCCCGTGCTGCCCGGAGACGCTCGGTTTGCAGCATCATCAGTGAAACGCACAGATGAAAACAGGTGCCGATGGCCAGGGCTCTAGAATAACGCCAGCTCAGCCACACCCTAGAAAGTGCTCCCTGCTAAATAATGGATTGCACTCCTTTGCACTCATATGCACATCAACTAAAAACCTATAAAGGATTTCCCCACCAAGTCTGAGGGAGTAACAATATTCAGGTGACAAGTAGGCATGTGGCTTGCTCTTACATTGACGCATTAAACCCGAAAATGATTAGGCACTTCAAGGACAAAGGTATGGAGTAAACTCAACGTGGCAAATGTATTGATAAATGAAACAGAAAATCAGATGTTAGCTAAGTAGAGCACCACATTAATATGGCCACTTGATTGGAAGGAGCTGGTTAACATCAGTTGTCTGGTATTTAACGGAATTGCCATGAGTTTTTGTTACGAAATAGAAATGGATTTCAATGCGATTAGGAGAAAAATGTGATGAAAGCTGAAGTATATAATAGATGGATACGATGTTTCCCAAGTCTTCACTTTTGCGCGTGTCAAATTGGAAATCAATCCAAATCTATTTTTAGCTGAAGGTCACCACATCAGTGAAAAGTAATGCGATGTTCCTTTAATTTTAGCCCCGGCCAGCAAGTTTGGGCTAGACACCTAAATCAGCTCCAAGATGATGTAGAAGGCAAGAGTGTAAGTGAGAGTGGGGATGTTGGTTGAGGGCTGCAGGGGAAGGAGCTAAAAATAGAAGCCACCCATTACTTCCGGGCGAGTTGATTTTTTTGCAATGGCTGGAATGCTAATCCAGTGCCATCCTTCAAGAGTTTAGCCCGAGACTGCAGGAGACCATGGCGCCGCATTTGGCCTTCGTCATGTCCGGGGCATAGAGCGCAAATATGGCATTCATAAGTAACTAAATTGAAAAAAAGAGGACAGGTGAAACAAACAGGTCTTTCCCAATGATGGATTTGGATATGCACATTATTTTTTTTTTCAATTAATCAAGCTACAAAAATCATTTGCAATCAATCTGCAGTTTAAAAGGCGATGTAATATGTTTAGTCCTTTACTGTCTGATCCATTACCAGAAAGGGGGTGAGCAGCAAATACTAGTCGATTGCTTTTTCTTGCAAACCAAAAGCAAAATTGGCACGCAGTGGTATTTTGTTACCATAGTTTGGCCCCATTAAATCGAAAGATAGAAGCATTACATTTTTGGTTACACAAAATCAATGTGTTCAGTAGGACTGTTTTGTGGTGTTTTTCTTTCATTCAAAATACCCAGTTATTGCGGCCCTTTTGCAGCCATTGATGGGGGTCTGTATTCAAAGCTGAAATGGAACTTGTTCTCTCAATGATCACAACCTGCCGATCCTTTGGCTCACAGTTGAGGTAACAAGAGAGACAGCAGTAGATGGAGCTACATGTATTATCGAAGCCACAGGAAGGAGTTACGAGTTGGTGGATCTTTGCCAGCGCATTGTCCGAGCGCAGGAGCGATCCTTATGAAACTGATTCTACTAGGTGCAATCCACGGCCAACCCTGCTATATTATCAGTGAAACATACGGACGAAAACCAACAGGCACGGAGGGACAGCACACACACACACACACAAAAACCGAGATAAAACATTCGGATGGTACACTTTGATCTCTGGATGAGGCAAATAAAAATTGTTTTGTTATGGACAGAAACGACGAGACATTGGAAAAAAAAACTTAACTAAATAGACAAAACAAAAAAACAACCTGGCCCGTACATAGATATTGGTCTCCGCATTCTGTTATGGATCTGCGCTGCTAGCCAGTGGGGATGAAAAATAAAATAATACGGCATAGAATGTAAACCAGGCTATAACACAGGAAAGGAAATAAACAACAAGTTCAATAACGACGCAAAAGTCCAAAAGTTATAATGTGCCTCCCAGCGGAATGTCACTGGGATGCAGTGGTGAACATAGAGGTTGCTGGAGAAAGGATCACAGGAGGCTCTCACTGCTATTTCTGTCAGTGTCTCGGCTTCCGGGTGAGGGGCGTCTGGTGACGTCACGGGCGAGAATAACCGGCCGAGGCGATGCATGCAGGAGAAACCCGGTGTTGGCTTTCTTGTTTCTTCCTCTTCCATCTAAATGATAACTCCGGTTAGATTTTGTCATTTATTCCAGAAATGCTCCTTCCCAATAATCAATAACTGTGGACATGACTCGCACACACAAACACACCATAGTTTCTGTACGTCTGTTCTGGCGCTCTGCGAACAGATCATTCCCAATGATAGAGTTGGACATTATTGTTTCAATTCGTCAAGCTACAAAAATCACATACAATCTGCAGTTTAAAAGGTGATGCAATACTAGTCGATTGCTTTTTTTTTTTTTTGCAAACCAAATGCAAAATTGGCACGCAGCGGTATTTTGTGACCATAGGCAAGCCTTTCCTCTCATGCTGTACAAGAACAGCATGAATAACGCTGAGATCATAAAAATGAACCCAGGATAGGACCAACAGGACTGCCAAAGCCGTGACCACCACGTGGAACGATGTGGTGACCACAAGGATAGGGACCCCCCGAGGATGAGTTGCAGGTCGAAAAAACTTGCGGTGATGCAGATATGACGGCTGCCCCCTTGAGGAGGGCGTTCGCGGACAGTATGCAACGGCTACAATACAACCGGCCTTCATAATCCACACCCAACCACAAATAGCCATGTCCATGTGTGGGGTTTGAGCATGTCATGTTCTTCATTAATAAGACGTTTATTAATATTAGTTTTATTAAAACGCAGTGAATACTTGCCATGGTTATATTATGACATGAGTGCAAAGATATATGTTGCCTGTGCTGACTAGGGATGCCAGAGTTTCAGGGTACTTGGTGTAATTGTAAATGAGATTAATACATGTACTACTATGGAATTCATTCATCCAATGTATTCTGTTTTGAAAATAATGTAACTACGTCGAATACATTTCATCCCTTTTTTTTATTTATTTTATGAATTACTACTGTTGACAAATACAACTGGATGAAATAAATTAAAACTACTAATTTTGGATCATGAATACATTGTAAGAAATAATCCTACCGCCAAGATCTGTAATCATGACATCCCTAGTGCTGACTGTAGAGAGTTTTAAAAGTTAATGACATTTTTAAAATTAAACAAGTGTGGATCTTCTAACTTCAATAATCTCCGCATCTTCAAAACATCGGCAAGCACAATGCAGAAATTCCACCAGTTCCATATCACATACTACTATGGTTAGCGCTGGGAAGGGGTTACTTTCGGTTCGTCCCCAATGAAATTCACAAAAAAACATTTGCCGTTTTGGTTATTCAAATATATTTGAGTACATTCTTCTTGAAGGAACGGGAAAGTGACACCCATTAGATTGACTTTTGGTGTACTTCAATAAATGTGGATACAATTATTTGCGAGATAAATTAGTGTTTTTATTTTTTATCTATTGAGTCCAGGGTGGTTTCAGTCTGTATGAAATGTTCAACTGTAGCTTATATCAAATAATGTGTTAGTATTATTTCATTATTTGATTTGATGTATAGTATTTATTCAATTTTTTTCCTAAAGTAATTGCAAGGTAACCCCTTCCTAATGAGGAAGGAGATGTTGCACTGGCAAATGCGTATGTAGTATGCAGATTGCATTATGTAGTTAATTTTCAATTCAGCCTTACAGCTCACAAAGCTCTTTTACTGCATCATAGTGTAATATATTTTATATATGTACAAAAACATAGCTTAACACTAACAGAAGATGTATGAAATGATAATGGATTTAAGCATGAACTGATAATGATTTAAGCATTTTTTTCAATTCAGACACTTTTTTTTACGATTGGATGACAGAAAAAATAAAAAATAAATCTTTCCTGTAGCAAATGATAGAATGTTTGCGGAGGAGTGCGAGCACACAATGTCATGCGGCCTTAACCAAGATTTCGAGCATTAAAAGCAGCGTTTCTGCCTGACGATATAATCGACGACAGCACCAGTTTGCGTCGTACAAGAAAATAAGATCCTTCAGGGTTTCATGATACTGCCATATTGGGTAGGACCACAGGAAATTGTGCTCGCCCCATCCTCGCAGCCAAAGCTTTGCATTAAAAAACGCTATTTGATCAAAGTCAATGGGTTTGGGTAGGTAGACTGATTCGTCTGACAGACACGCAGACTAAATTCACTATTATTTCCGCTTTCAGGCGAGCTTCATCTGAAAATTGCTGGTAAAAGTGAACTATTCCTTTAATGGCACAACTGTCATATTTCCACCAACAGAAACATAACAGGATTAAAATCTTCTGTTTATTCAATGACCAGAGCACTGTTCGCGGATCGCCACTTCATGGCCTGTCCTGGCCATAATTGCATACATGGAAATGGAAGAAAAAGGCTGTTGACAAATTGTCATTATTTTAATCAGTGTTGGGGTGTTCACTTCGCAAAAGTTAACCCTTATAATTCACATTTTCGAAATGGTAGTCAGTGATCTCATTACGGCATTTTAAAAGTAAAGTAAATTATATGAAAGCAGCTGTGGTCTAGTTAAAAATAAAACACGTTTTTTTTTCTTTTGAAATGTAGCTGGATCTGAATCAGTATCATGGAGAAAATTATGGGACTGCAGTAATCTTAATGATGTTGTAATCTGATTATTGAAATCAGATTCAGACTCATTATTATTGTGCAAGGGGCACTGCCAGAGTCTCATTCTGCCTTGTATTACTAGTTCATTTTCAGCCAATATTTGATCTCAAACTATTTTTATTTTTCTCACCTTTGAAGAGTATCATGCACTGTATATATCTCTGTAAATATGTGTACAGGTATTTTGACAAATGTCAGGCAATGAATCAGATATCTGTGTTTCAGCTAAAAGGTTGGTGTCAGATTCAGGAGTCGGCAATTTCAGTTCCAGTTAAAGCCATGTAAAAGTCCTGCCAGGTTTTGGTTCTACCGGTGCACTGCAAAAAGGCACACAGCTGATTCTAAATAGTGCAGCTCTTCAGCCAGCCTGATCTGCTAATCATTGACAACCACCTTTTTTTGCATTGCACAGATAAAACCAAAACATGCAGCGGCTTTTACTTTTCGGAACCAGAAGTTTCAAAACCAAGCATCTAATTGGTGGAGTTCTGCCTCTGCAAACATGAATTTACTCTACGTGACAGTGTCATCTTTGTGCAGCTCGCTGAATGACAATGAAGCAATAAAATATGTTTTATAAACAAGTCATTATAACATACTGGAATTGTGGCTTCTTCTTTTTTTTTAACACTGGTGTGTCTTCGCCATTATCATCATCGGCATCAAAAGAATTCTTCTGTGATAACAAACAGTGTCACTAGCTGAAAGGTCATCGCCTTGATCTGAGCGGCTAATTCAATTTTCCAGATGAATGCTGCACTGACGGTTGGGTGAGCTTACTTTTGCGTTGTTGGCCTATGGCACAGAGTTAATGAAATGTTGTGGTTTTTTTTTTTTAAATTAAGAATAATGAATTGAGTGCAAATATGTAAACACGCATCAGCTGATTCCTCAAACAAACACCCATTTATTTATTAACCCTTTGAATGCCTTTGGCTCCTATAGAAGTCTGACAAAAAAAGGTAATGTAAATGTACTTGGTCACACATGTACAGTGAAATTCATCCTCCGCATTTAACCCATCCCTGAGGAGCGGTGGGCAGCCGCGTGTGCAGCGCCCGGGGGCCAACTCCAGATTCTGAGCCAGTGCCTTGGCCAGGGGCACTGACTGGAGCAGGTTAACTAGAACATGTTTTTGGTGGAAACCGGAGTGCCCGGAAGAAACCCACGCAGACACGGGGAGAACATGTAAACTCCACACAGAAAGGACATGTCTGGGCTGGGATTCGAACCCAGGACCTTCTAGCTGTGAGGCAGCAATGCTAACCACTTCGCCACCATGCCGCCTAGGTAATTCCTAAAGACAAGACAAGAAAATGAGAAAAGTTCTAGGTACATTTTATTCAAGCAAAGTAGATATTATATTGTCATTATACACTGTTATGTTTAGATTTGCGTGCAGTCTTTGGTGAATAGGGATGTTGCACGGTGACAGCAGACATTATGGTCGTATCATCGTAGCCAGACGAACAGGCAAAAGTGTTCCATTATTGATTCATCCATGGCAATATGCTCAATCTCAAATATCAATCGCCAGCAGATGGCCGCCTGTCAACAGTCAGTTTGAATGGTTGGAATTGTACCCAGAGAAAGACACAAGGAAGAGGGTTTACAAACCCCTTTATTTAGCTTTACGTATGGAATGAATGGTCTCTTTAGGAGACAAGCAGATACATATAAATATACACATCCATAGGCTCCACGGGAGTACTCAGCTCGTCCTGGTTCGAAAGGACAGGATCGGGTGCGGGTGGAGTCTCCTGGATGACACGCTGGACACGGAAAGAACGAAGCCAGATTAATCCAATTGTCAAGCGGGTAAATTGAGTTAGATTTGATCTCATCCAAGTACTGGCGTGTGACGTGCTCAGTCAGACGGCATACCTGAACTGAGGCAATGGGGCTGCGTCCATCCGGGGTTTGGCGTGGCCTTAAATAGGGGCGGACTGATGAGCTTGGATGAGGAGCAGCTGGCGGCGCTGGGGACTCCGCCGACGATGGCGGCGCTTGGAATCCCGATGTGCGGTCCGCGGACGATGAGCGCAGTTCGGCCAACTGCTCCCGCTGACTTGT
>OMKY01074490.1:0-11863 GCA_900302395.1 Bregmaceros cantori | reverse complement strand
TCTCTCTCTCATACACACATACACACACACAATCTCTCTCTCACACACACACATACACACACACACACCATCTCTCTCTCTCACACACACACACACACACACACGCTCTCTCTCTCTCTCACACACACACACACACACACACCATCTCTCTCTCACACACACACACACACACACACACACACACACACACACACACACCCTCTCTCTCACACATACACACACACACACACACCATCTCTCTCTCACACACACACATACACACACACACACACTCTCTCACACACACACACACACACACACACACACACACACACACACACACACACACACACACACACACACACACCATCTCTCTCACACACACACACACACACACACACACACACACACACACACATTCTCTGTCTGTCCTACTCTCCCTGTTTTTTTCACACTGACTTGAACAGTATTTCTCTCGTCGTTCGGTTTGGTTATCAGCGACATCTAGTGGCTAGAGAGAGAAGTGTTTCCTCAAGGCTGTTTAAAACGCTGTCCACAACAAATATTGTCATTGTTTCGTTCCAGATGATGAGCAGCCTTGAGAACAGTGGACTGGACATGATTCGCACAACTCCGCCGGTGAGTTCAAAGTTGGGTTCTTCTACTTTATTCACACGGTAACTTCAAGCTGTTTACTACAAAACATCTTTAGAAACTATAGCTGTTTCCAAAGAGCCAAAACAACATAGGCTCCTTCACAACCTTATGTTGCAACTTATTTCAAGACTGCAAAAGTGCAAAATCGTACTCATTTAAATTTTTTCAGCACAAGTGCCATTTTCAATTTTTGTTATTGACAGCGTATTGACAGTGTGAATCTAAGCCATAGCTTAGACCACAGCACATATTTAATCTTTAAATAAAATAAATTGGAATCCATTCTGTATCCCCCAGAGTCCGCAGGGTAGAAAAGAGACGCCAAACCACAGCCAGGACACCCGCAGTAACTGCGAGGTACTGCACCTCAAGGCTCAGCTGCAGCACAGTCTGCGGGCTCTTCAGCAACAGCAGGAGGAGCCAGCCCGTCTCCTGGACGATGATAAGGTTGGTTCACTGGTCAGCATTTTGCATGTTATGCTACGCCTATTACTACATAATTAACTGGTAAATACAAAGAGTAACCCCATGGTAGCTATGATGTTACTACTAGGTTATTACCAATCAGGCTGTAGAACGTGACGTCACGGGTGGGCGGCGGCCATATCCAGCTCCAGCGCGCTGTATGTTTACAGTCTCACTACGTGCCCAGCGCGTATAGAGACACGGTTCAAGAGAGAAATTAGTGTTAACATGTGTAAAATATGAATAACAAAAAATGTTAAAATCTAAGAAAGGATGTGAGGCCAGAGAGAAATATTTAGAAAAGAGAATCATTATAAACGGATTGGACCCCTACCAAACAGACACCATTTACCATTTACTGTCAGAAGATGGCAGCATACACCCAGGGGCGTGTGCGTAGTTTAAACTTGATATGTGTACCATGCACACGGAAGGCAAATATGTCCGCGACAGAGAGTGCCGGTAATAGATTATTCTCACTTGTTGATATTTTGTGGGGGGGTCAATCCGTTTATAATGATTATCCTTTCTAAATATTTATCTCTGGCCTCCTTTTCTAGCGTGTCCTGGTATATCCCACATTCTTTCTTAGATTTTAACATTTTTTGTTATTTGAATTGCCAATGATCAACAATCTTTACATGGAAAATCTATTCCACGTTCACCAACAACCATGGAACATTGGACATTTCACACTATGTACGTTTCTCTTCATTGACTTCATATCAATGAAGATCTGAGTTTTCCAGAAAGGATTCAGTAGTTCCACTGTGAACAGCTAGTGTTTACATGCTCTGTGGAAGCTGCACAGCCTCAACATGGCAGATACTTGCTACAAGGCAGTGTGGCTCTCTAGTTCTGTTGACAAAATATTGATGTTGTGTTACATGGAATCCAATGCAATGTATGTGTTGTAGTGGAGGATCTGGTCACAGTGTTCATTAAACATGGCTAGGGACATGAGTAGGGCTGCAACTAACAATTATTTTGATAATCAATTAATCAGCCATTTCAACTGACGATTGATCGATTAATCTGTTCATTTTGCATTTAAGATCGGAGCGATTATTAGCGTTGATTATTGATTATGCAACGTTAATTATTATTAAAGGTATCCAATATTAATGTTGCAATCGTTTTGCTGTTTCGCTTGTTGCTAACATTTCCATTTTTAAGCATGGAAATCTTAAATGTGAGCCTACTCTTCCGTACCAAATTATAACACTGGTTTTTCAACCAACCTAACTGGTTGTATATGGTTTTTTTTAAAGTTATTTTTTCCGGCCGTTTTTCCATCTTTATTGGATAGGATTAGTCAGAAACTGGGTTGAAGAAATCGGGGGTAGACATTGCAGACAAGTCGACGATCGTAGTCGAACTCCATAACCACTCGGCCAACGCGGACCAACTGGTTGTATATGTTGAACAGTTGGGATTCATATTGTTCATGCATGGGTGTGGGTGGAATTTCTGTTTATGTATTTTTTTTTCCTACCCCAAAATATTTTTGTGCCTCAGTACCACTACCATATACTACAGAAACCAAAAAAATGCTGGAAAAGTGCCGTGTGGATTTAAATCAAACCATTGTTGTTGAGAATGTAACACATTTGCATTGTCACGGAGCTAACCTGAGTATATACAAATAGTTCTGAAAACACCCTTAAAGGACAAGTGTTGCTTACACGGGCCATTCCAAGGCCTGTTCTTATCCCATGTTTGTCTCTCCCTCTGTCACACTCCCGCGCATGCACAGACAGACATCACACACACACACACAGACTGACACACAGACTGACGCACACACACACACACACACACACACAATCTTGCAAGCTCTGACTCTAGTAGTGAACAGACCCACCAATCTGGGACAAGGTCGGTATAAGGCTGTCTATTCTTCTAATATCACTTTGCAGGCGGGAGGCAAGCTGCAAACATCCTGCTGGCAATTAATCCAGACACTTCCTAGAGCATTCCCAGGCATTTTTTAGTGTGCCCGAAATGTTTGCTCTCCCTCAACTTTGACCCTCGTCTCCAGCTGGACGAGGAGAAGGCCGGGGTGGAGGAGTTGCTGCGGCGCGGCGAAGAGCTGTTGCGCGAAGCGCCGGATGACGTCCAGCGGGAGGAGCTGAGGGTCCTGCTGGTGAGACTACAGAGTCAGCACTCCGCTGCCCAGAAGGTGGGTGCACAAACTCTAACGTTGACTCCGTGACAAAGATTTAGTGTTACTATGATAAGTGAAAAATGGTCCTGGGTTCGAATCCCAGCCAGGTCCTTTCTGTGTGGAGTTTACTTCTTTTTCTCGTGTCTGTGTGAGTTTCGTCCGGGAACGCCGGTTTCCCCCACCACACTCAGAATCTGGAGTTGGCTCCCAGGCGCTGCGTGACTAAATAGAGTACAAAACAAAATTGGATAAACACAGTTGTTCTTTATTTAGTAGTTTCTTTGTCAAACCACACATTATTTAATGTTTAGGACGGATTGCATTTTTTATAAATACCTTGATCTTCCTACGGAGAGCCATCCTTGACTACTGGACATCTCTCCCAAAGGACGATCAAAACCAATCAAAAACAATATAGTGGTGCATTTTGTTCCTATCTAACTTGCCACTCCAAGACATTGCAACACTCCAAAACCAAGTGTTATATTATGAACAACATGCATTATTGGATTAAGGAAGTTGCAGCAAAACTTTGATAATAATTTTAATTTACATGATCATTGTTCTAGATTATTCATAAAGGGATCTCATTTTCTAAGGAAAAAAAAACTATTTGTTCACTAGAGTCTCCATTATTGGCATCTAAAGATACTTTAAAAATACTGTTTTTTTTATTTAGTCACATACATACATGTACATTGAAATTCTTTCTCCGCATTTAACCCATCCCTGAGAAGCGGTGGGCAGCCATGTGCACAGTGCCCGGGGGCCCAACTCCAGATTGTGAGCCAGTACCTTGGCCAGGGGCACTGACTGGAGCAGGTTAACTATAACATGTTTTTGGTGGTGGGAGGAACCGGAGGAAACCCATACAGACACAGGGAGAACATGTAAACTCCACACAGAAAGGATCTGTCCGGGTCGGGATTCGAACCAAGGACCTTCTAGCTGTGAGGCAGCAATGCTAAGCACTGCGCCACCGTGCCGCCCTCTAGCTAATCAACAGACATCTAATCAACTATTAAAATAATCTAGAGCTGTAACTGATTAATCGATTAATCGAAGATAATCGATTATTGAATTCATCGGCAACTAATTTGATGATCGATTAATCGACGGGGATTAACCGTCTCCTTGTTTGGTCACTCCTCTGCTTAAATGTGTTGAATGTTGTCCAATGTTTGCAATATCAACAATGTTTCAGGTTAATAATCACTACAATTTTGTGTGCCGCAATAGCTCAGTCTGTTAAGAGAGAGTACACTGCGAAGCACACAAATGGAACATGTGTGGCATGCAGAACCGTGGGTTCGCTTCCCCTCCCCGACATCTTTGCCCCATGTCTCCTCCTCTTTCTTCACCCCTTTTTCCAGCCATTTCTGAATAAAGCTCTGAATGGGGCGCAAAAAAAGACATTTGTTTCGATATTACAAATGTTACTATTTGAAATAAAAAATGAACAGATTAATCGATTAATCGCCAGAAAAGATGGCCGATTAATCGATTATCAAAATAATCGTTAGTTGAAACTCTAAAGTAATCTTTAGTTGCAAAAATAGTTGGCAAAATGAGGACTAGCCCTTATAGAAATTAGAATGGTGTAGCTTCACATGAAAGTGTGACATGAGATTTTGACTCCTGTGTCTGTGTGTTAGGAGAGGAGTATGTCGCAGACCAGACAAGTTGAAACCTCTGTGGACTCCTCCTCCTCGTTCACGGAAAACATCAGCGACATGTCTTCTGAGGTGTGTGAATGTATATAATTAAAAACAATATTTTTTCCTTTTTTGAGTAAATATTACACTATTGAAAGAGTATTCCTAGCACAAATACAGATTAATGAACTCAAACTATTGCTAGGAATATACTATTGTTCTTGTGTTTCAGGTGATCCCAGGACAAAAAAAGCAAATATTCTCCCTAATTTTGTTGCCATCAAATTCAAAGTATTTCATTTTCATGCTAAATCAATTGTGAGTTTGTGCAGCCATTATCATGCATTATACTATTTGGCCTGTGATCATATGCTGTAGCGCTGGGAAGATACCCCAAACTCTAATAATGATACTGATGCTTTTCATTTATGAGCACGGGTCAGTCACTAGGGGTGCAACGGAACGCTGTTGATCCGTGATCAGGGACGTGGTATTATCCCCGTCCTCTTGAAATTTATTTCATATATTTTGTTTTGATAAACAAAAGAGAAACGTATGTTTATTTTTGTCCTGTTTTTTTGCAATGATCCGAAAAATCTGTGATCCGTGAGCTCTGATCCGAGGATCGGTCCGAACCGTGAGTCTCTCGATCTGTTGTTGTAGTCATCCATTGTTTTCCTCTCCTCGTTGTACCTCTCCACGGTCACCGACAGATGTCACCAGTGGACATGGTGCCTCCTAGAGGACCTTCTGCCACAGACTTCTTGTTGGACGTGAACAAACTGCTGCTGGCCATGGCTGACAGCCAACTGCTGCTCAACTCCCAGGAGCTTAGTGGAGGACTCTACGACAACTTCTCCATCCAGGAGGACGCACTGAAGGTATGCATTTATTTGTCTTTATCTGACAAAGTTTGTCACGACAACATGGTAAAATTACGTCCGCCAAGAAGTTTGGGTCCTGAAGAAATGGTTATACACAGGATTAGCAAATTGCTAAATTACACCTGGCTGTCGGCAAGCACCCCTGAGTGGGGGCACGGGTATTGATTATGCACGGTCCGGTACGTGCTTATGTAGAGGAGCAATGGCAGTGCTGAGATTCTGTTCGGTCTCGGACCTGAACTCGCCGGAGGCACGATGGAGGGACTCAAAATGTCCGCCGACTTCTTTGATTTCTTTGGTCAGTTCGTTGATGCATTTGATGGTGTTGGTGTCTTTGGCGGAGATGCTTTCTTTGATCTCTTTGGACAGTCCATTGATGTTTTCGTTGACGTAGGTGTCTTTGAGATATTTTTGTTTTGTTTTTTTGTTTGTTTGTCTGTAAACAAAATTACTCAAAGTTATGAAGAGATTTCCTTTATATATTTTACCATGGGTGTTAATTGATCATGCACAACCAGCGTAAGGGGGGGGAGTACACTGTACATGGCCCACCGTTTATTTGGTTCCCCCGCACCTTCCAATATCCTTTCCTTGGGATGCATGTTCTTCAGCGTTTTCCGTGATATAGTGTATTGGGTGCTAGTAGCTCAGTCGGTTAGGGCGGTGCACTGGAAGGCACGCATGTGCCTTGATAGCGCGGTGAGTCGGTGGTTCGAGTCCCACCACCGACGTGTTTCCCGCATTCCTACCCCCCCTCCCGTCTTCACTTGTTTCCACTAACCCTGATGGATAAAGCTTTGACAGGGACCGCCTGAATGGGCTGGAATAAACATTAAAAAAAAAACTTTGTATTGGGCCAAGGAAGAGATCCAGCCCAAGACCATTTTTTTAAATAATTCTTCCAAAATTACTCAAATGTATGAAGTGATTTCCATGAAAATCTAACCAGAGATGGGCATTGGCACAAGGAACAACCTGTCAAAATTTGATTTGAATCCAGGAATCTATTATTTTCATCTTGCTATTATACTTACTGTTCCATGATGCTGACAATTATACGACGTCTGCTAACCATTGACAAATTCCATGTGTTCACATGACCTTGCAATAAACTCGTCCCACAGCTTCCAATAACCTCTATCTAGACTAAAACATGAGAGTGAACGAATGTTGTTAAGTGTGTTTGTTGCTTTTTCTCTACAGAATGTAAAGGATGGACTTGATCAGCTGGGTGAGCGTGTGGCCAACATCCACGAACGCCAGCCAGACGTCATGGAGCACGCCACGCCCGGCCAAATGGAGCAGATGGGAGACGCCATTACGGAGCTCAACGCAGAGTGGGACCGTCTGAACCGCATGTACAACCAGCGCAAGGGGTGAGTAACACTGTATATGGTCTACACAGTTTCTCATTTAGTTCCCCCACCCCTTCCTAGCCTGCTAAGGCAGAACAAATGAATTTTAGTTTTAATCAGGGCTTTGAACCGGTTCAAGGAACGAAAACGAAAACTGGGAACTTTTAGTATTTTCCAGGGAACAGAAACGAAACCGGAAACGTTATTATTTTTTATGTTCCTGAACAGGAAAACTTATTTAAAAATAATGGTACCCGGTTAATACCGGTTTTATTTCATTCCTCAAAGGAATGCACTTGAGGATGACTTCAAAAATAAAACAAGAGTATTTATAAAATGACCTCGGCTGTAGAGCGCTACCAGCGGGCCTCTGTAACGAGTCGCTTTGGGTTCGCAGCAACAAATATTACATAGCATTAAACAGCTGACAGGAACGAACTTAACCGTTCCGGGAACAATATTTTTTTGTTCTAACTGGTTCAGGAAAGTCAACACATACCTGGAAACGTTATAATTTTGTTTCTGTTCGGAACGAAAACTTGGGAAAAAATATTGGTTGAAAGCCCTGGTTTTAATATTATGCAGTCAGGCTTTTTCTGTGGATCATTATTAGAGAATTGCTGTATTAGTTAGTGATGTGCTGTGCTGTTTTTTACCTCGACTCGACAAAGTGTGACAGAGACATGAGCACAGTAGGAAATGTATTGTACGGTAGGGCCACCAGGCGTATACACTTGTTAATTAACTAGGTAAATCTCTCATTCCTTGATTTCCTTGCTTTGATTCGCGTGATTAATGCCGTAGCCATCATGCAGATAATCCAGTAGCCGGGCTGTCCAATTAATTTCACGTCGGGAAATACAAACATTGTTTCATTACCGGCGTCTTGTTTTCTTCCTGTTCGAGCGGCAGCTTTGAGCACTAGGTGTTTTTTGAAAGGTTGTTCACAAAAACTTTTTTCTGCTTTCAACATTTTGGTATACCCATGTACGATTTAGCCAAAGAATAAAATCCCGATTTGTGTCTTTGAAATCTTGATTTTCGATTTCTTTCCGAAAAAAAGGAACAAAATATATTGCAACTAGAAGTTTCACATTTAAACTTTGCAAATGGTGTCCATTTTTGGAATTAAGTAGACACCTCACCCTTTGGCTTAGGATTAATACAATTATCAAGGATAATACAATTATCAATTTATATAAATTTTATTTAATTTATATACATTTTAAAACAGACCAGTAGAATCGTTATTATCAATGTTTCAAGATTTCACTTTTTCAAAAATCCGATTTCGATTTTTAATTTTTCTTTCTATTAATACTATGCAAATTAAAACACTCTGTACACCAATATCTGAAATTCAATCATAATTACCAATTTTCTTTTCTTTCTCTTTCTTTCATTTTAAGCACAATTATATCTTGTCCTTGACCTTTGACTGCAGCACTTCTGCCCATTCTCTGCTTCTGCGCCAGCAACGGCTGTAGAAGTAGGTTGAATTGGTCTAGACTTAGACTTTCAGTATTTCCTAAGCTTTTTTTTTTTTTCAAGCTCTTTACCTGTCTCCACCGCCACCACCACTCAGCAATGCCACTTGACGGCAGCTTTTTGTATTTTCTTTCGTTTACATATGCTTCCCTCTAGTGGCCAATGTTAGTAAATCAATTCTGTTTATTTGCCAGATACAAATGTCCAAATACAGACACTACAATTCAGATCAAAATAAAAAGCAAGACAATCAGACAGCAAACAACAACACAAATAAAGAACAAAAGTACGATCAGAGTTTATTCAAGTTTAAATAAATATGAGAATATAATATTCAATGAACGAAGATTGAGCTACACAGCAGCGTTTTTTTTTTCATGTTATTTTTTGGGCACAAGCACCATTTTTCATTCTTTATTGAGAGAGATAGTGACAGGATTCAATCGGAAACTGGGATGAAGTCAGGGGGACATATTGCAGAAAAGCTGGACAGGGGATTTCAAACTGCGGCATTGCTGGACCTATGGTCTGGGGGACGCGTGTTTTTTTATGTATTGTATTTTAGTTTCTCATTTTCTTGACACCGTTGGTGTGAAAGGGGGGTGAGCGGACGTGCAGCATATGACCGTGAGGGGAAGCGATCTCACGGCAAAGAGTGTATGCAGTTGACTTGGAGCCTTAACCCGCTGCAGCAGAGGGCCAATCCCGTTTTTGTGTTTTTAAAATAGTATTATTAGAATTACCGAAATAAATACCGATACCGAGGCGAATGGTAAAAGTATAGGACAATTTTTGTCCATATCGCCCAGCTCCAACTTCCATTATCGTGAACGGCACAGTGGAACAAAGAAAAGATGCTGATGTCATTAGAGATAACCTGCTTTGATCAGAATTTATTTTATTTATTTTATTTATTACTAAAGAAAAGTGGTGAAAATGCAATTTCCACAGCCGAGATGAAAATGTTAAGATGGACATGCGGCTTTACAAGGCTGGATCGAGTCAGAAACGAAGAGATAAGAAGAAAACTCAAAGTGACACCAATACAAGAAAAGTTACAGGAGCAAAGACTACGATGGTACGGACACATACAAAGATGAGGGGAAGACCACGTATGCAAAAGAGTGCAAGCCATAGAAGTAAAGAAAAGAGGACCAAGGGGAAGACCACCAAAGACCTGGGAGGAATGTCTAAAGGCAGACGTGACACAGAAGGGAGTGGTACCAGCAGATGCCCTGGATAGAGACAAGTGGAAGAGACTGACCCAAGCTGCTGACCCCAAGTGACTGGGACAAGGCAGGATAATGAAGAAGAAGAAGATCAGAATTTATTTCAGTTCTATCTTCTAGGAGACAGATTTTACTTTACTAGTTGCATGTGAATGTTGTTAATCGCTAACGAGAAAATGTAGAAAACAATGAAAGCGTCCTCATTGGTACTCGATGAGCAGTGGAGCTGAAGAGATTTGTCGAGCTGTGCGGGCAGACCGGAGAACAAATTGGCTACCGGTGCACTCGGCCGTCCACCCAGCAATCGATGGACTACGCTACTCCAGGTGCTCTGGAAGACACAGCTGGGCCGAACGAACGGAGGGCGTTGCTGTTACTCCAAATTCCCTCCATCAATAAGTGATCAGCGTGAGCCACGAGACAACTTTGCATTCTGTTCTGCTTGTCTATGTCTGTGTGTGTGAGATGTTCATCTTCCCCCCTAAGATGGTATAGAAAAGAATTTTCTCTAATGCAGTAAATCAAAAAGATTTGTACTTTATTAACAGTATTTTCATCTGCTTTTTATTTTTTTTAAAGTTATTTTTTAAAGTAGTTTTTCCATCTTTATTGGATAGGATTAGTCGGAAGCTGGGTTGAAGAGATCGGGGGTAGACGTTGCAGACAAGTCGACGAGCGTAGTCGAACTCACGACACTGCGGACACTGCGGCAGACACAGCGCCACTAACATGAATGGGGTTGCGTTAGGTGCGGTGTCCATAACCACTTGGCCAACGCGGACCCCGTATTTTCATCTTTTCATCTTTTCTGTTGTAATAAATGAATATCTTTATTTCAGATACACCCAAAGGTCCATATCAACATCAGACAAAATACAAGAGACATTATCAACAAGAAAACAAGCAATACATTAAAAAAACACTTTTTTTAAAAGGGCACTTTGTTATAAATCAGTGTAGCAGGCTTGACCGCCAGTGACTCCATACAGTGGACACAAATCTGACAGAACTCTATAATAGATAATAGAATAGTTGCTTGGTTTAAGCAACTAAGATTAAGCATAAACATTTATATATACATATAAAACATATGTTTCAAGATGGCTCACTTTTTCCTTTGTGTGATAATACTGCACAAAATCTTATATGCCAAGGCCCCATGACGTCACATTTCCTACAGAAAGCATGGCTCTACTACATTACTGGGGTTCATTGAATGAATGAATGAAATGTATTTAACGACAGACAGTACAGAGCCACAGAGTCACTTCAACATGTTACACAGCAAAATAGATGGCATTCATTGCACAATGTTACATGAGTCATGAGAAGATGGATATACACAGGATTAGCAAATTGCTAGATTACACCTGGCTGTCGGTGGAGCCCCCTGGGGGGGCTTGTTGATTAGAGTTCATATATGGCGCAACATATGCGCAGCGGGGACAGTGAGAGGGCAGTCGTTGAGTTACGCACATTGCGGTAGGTATTTACGCAATATTTCATGCGTAGTGGATAGGTTCTGTTGCGTTTCGCACTCAAACTTCTCGAAGGCAGGAAGGAAGGAGTCGAGACGGGCGTCGATACGATCGCCTAGCAGTCGTTGAAACCATAATGTTGCATCCGCTGGTCTGTGATGGTGTTGTAGGACCTTTGACTGTGCTGTGGAGGAGTGGCGCCAGTTCCACTGCGATCTCAACGACTTCAGCCACTGGCTGAGAGACGCAGAGACCCTGATAGCTGAGGGAACCACGCCGGACGGACCGCTAGACACAGCCACACTGCAGCAGCAGGTAGGTCTATAACCCATTGGGTGAGATCTTTACTCAATTTATTTATTATTTAAGTTATTTTTTGGGTGTAAATTAAATCAGAAACTGGGATGAAGAGTCGGGGGGGACAGGGGATTTGAACTGGCGGTCTGGGGGGCGCTCTCTCTAACCGCTCGGCCACCGCACGCCCCCGATCTTTACTCAATTTGGTG
>OMKY01074416.1:7286-20184 GCA_900302395.1 Bregmaceros cantori | reverse complement strand
AGCCAGCAACGCTAACAGACCAGGTGCTCCTGCGTGGCACCCACTGGGAACTCTGCCACACACAGACACACAACATGCCCAGGGTAATGTGTGTGTGGGCAGATCAGGTGAACAGAATTGTAATGACGGAATGTATCTTAACATAATACCCCCCACGCTGGGGAGGAGAGTTCCGTGTGGAGAGAGCAGGCAGTGGACTGTGTGCCTGTGTGGTAATCCCCCATCGTCCCTCAGCAGGTGTTCTGTGAGGTTGTGGTTCCTCCACAGAGGAGCAGCCTCCAACCGGAGGATGACGTTCATGCACATTCTGCTCACACTGTGGTTGCTTTGATTTAATCAATCGAAATTTAAATCAGGTTATTCCCTTGGGAAGTTAGCACTTTGCTGCTGCAGCACTATGATCGATTTTGTTTCAATTTAATTCAGGGTGGATTGCCCTAATGTGGGCCCTTTTTTTGCAGCTTCATAATGTGGGACAGCCAGTTGCCTAAGGTGGGACACTGAAATGTAGTGTTGAACAGTTGAACTTAATGTTAGACACATTATCATAGTTTGTGTTTACCATAGTTTCACTGACACTCAATTTTTTGAGGGAGGAGCCAGAGCCACTGGAGCTTAGGTGTCCCACATGAGGCAGTGGCCTACATTAGGGCAATCCACCCTATTACATTAATGAATTGCATAATAGATGTGAATTCTTTATGCATTGCAAAGTTTGAAATGGAGAGAAAATATTTGGAATGATGAAATTGTCATTGATGCAATTTTATTTTTATCAGCAAACCACGATTTTAGGCTAAATCGTACAGCTGTGATGTAAAACTCATCTTAAGGACATTGTATGGCATATAAAAATAGAACCGTTTTTTTTTCAATGTCAGTTGGTAAATAGACTTGAGAAATGTATAGTGAGGTTGACAGGTGGTTAATATGTCCTGCTAAATACATCAGGCTATGGTTGGGTCAACCAGGCTATGGTTGGGTTAGCTTTTAGCCCTAACATTAAGCTCAACTGTTCAACACTACATTACACGGTTCCACCTCAGGCAACTGACTGACATTAGGAAGCTGAGAACAAA
This sequence comes from Bregmaceros cantori, assembly GCA_900302395.1. Taxonomy (NCBI): domain Eukaryota; kingdom Metazoa; phylum Chordata; class Actinopteri; order Gadiformes; family Bregmacerotidae; genus Bregmaceros; species Bregmaceros cantori. Next base: position 19,105 of record OMKY01074416.1, on the reverse strand, counting down.
GGGCCCACCCCAGGGCAATCCACCCCACTTCTGAAGACATCAGGCTGGTTCTCCTAAAGACATCAATGTTGCTATGGTTAGGTTAGCTTGGGACTGAAGAATCAGTTCTCCTGAAGACCCATCAGTTCTCCTACCCACTCTGGAAGACATCTTCCAGTCACGCCTCATCAGCAGAGCCAGTAGGATCATGAGTGACTCTACCCACCCCGCTCACAGCAACTTCACCCTCCTACCATCTGGGAGGAGGCTGCGGAGTCTCCCGGCCAGAACCACCAGGCTAAGGGACAGCTTCTTTCACCAAGCAGTGAGAAAGCTGAACTCTCTCCCTGCCCTACCCCCACTTGCTCCACCACCTCCCACCCCATACGGTCAATGACTTTGACTCTGGCCACCGGAAAGGACTGAACCTGCACTAACCAGTGCAGGCACAGTACGCACTGTGGAAATGCACTTTGTTTGTATTGTTTTATTTATTTTATTGTTTTATTGTTTGTTTTTACTGTATTTCTATGTTTTTAGATACATGAATGCACAGAATGTTTGGATGTTATGTGTTTAATGTTTTTATGTGCACCATGGCGCGGAGAGGAAAGCAATTTCATCTGTGCTGCATGGCAACATGTGGTACATGTGACAAATAAAATGACTTTGACTTTGATATCCGCGGGAAGGGGGGCGCGCGATGTGTCCCTCGATGAGCCGCCCGTGGGTGAGGGGCGCGGCGGTGGGTTTAGGAGGGATGCGCAGTGGTGGGTAAAGTCCGCTGGTGTTGACCGAGTGGCGTATCGCTCGTCACTTCTGGATCGAGCGGCCGGTGGTGCCAACACGCAGGTGACAGTCGGCTCTCCGTGTGTCCCATGTGGGAAAAATAAAATAACACACGCTGCTAACAGCCTTGCGTACTCACCCAGCTCAGGGACCCGACACCGTGTGTCGACGGCCGGCCGCGTATATATATATATATATGTATGTGTGTGTGTGTGTGTGTGTGTCTTTCAATGTCAGAAAAATATCAGATATTGCAATATTTTCAATTGACAATAAGTGGTATGAAAATGTGAAGACCAAACCAAGTCCACTATATTACTGGAATTTATTTCATACACCTTAATATCCACTATAATACTGCTATGCATTTCATGCACCTTGATGTCCACTTGTGCATGCATTCCATACACCAAATGTTGACGATATTACCTGCTGACTTCACTGGACTATTGTAACATGCATAGTGTTCAGTGGTGCACTGCATCCTTTGTCTAATTCTCTGCCTTGCATCTTGCCTGGCAAGCCAGAACGAACTCATTGTCCACGCATCGCACATCACGTCTAGCGATGTGCGATGCGTGGATAATTCATTGGAACTTCTGGCTCGCCAAGCTACCTTGCATCTGTACCAAGAAAAATTACTAGTCTGGGACCTTGTATTGTTGGCAATAGCAATAAACTTGATTCTAATACTACTAGCATGCACAGGGCTCGACAGGAGTTTTTTGGCCCACACTGCCACATTTTTTAGGGTGTTTTACAATGGAAGGCATAGCTATGTATGAGGTCAGGTCGTGGGCAGATTTGGTACATAACTGCAACAACTCTCAATGTAACACATTGAAAAACGTCTTGTTCCAATCTTCTTTCTGTACTGCAAGTTTATCTCAAATTTAGATTCAGTTTAAAAGACAGATGCCATGCTGATGTATGGTTTACCAGAGATGTGAACAATTTTTTTCTGAACGATTCTTCACATTACCTTAATTTCTTTTTGGCATGAGCATAAACCGAAGGGCTGACTATCTTTTTTTTTTGCATTGTTTTTCATCCTTTATTGAGGGAGATAGTGACAGGATTAATTATTTTTTGCAATAAGTGAGCACAGAAGGGAGTGCAAATCTGGCCAAAGTACATTGGTGATGCGCCTGACGATCTTGGGTACTTTGTGATCCTTTATGTTGGTGCCTTCATAAAAAGACCTTAAATCAATCGCAATCCATGGATTAGAAGTTATTGTGCGTGTTGTGTACCGTGCACAGGCTAAACCATGTTCTGCAGAAGAGTGATCGTCTCCGATCCTTCTCTCGCCCTGTGTATACCCATGTCTCTCTGTACATATCATCTCTCTTACACATACTGCTGATCTCTTACTCTTGCACGCATCATATCTTCTCCGTGGTTTAAACTTCTCACTGACAGATTCGATAACCCCACTCCCTCCAACCCCTCGTCCTTACTGGCCCAGAGCGAGCAAAGCGGCGGTGCTATTTTGTACACCCGTCCTGACTAATAGCGTATATAGACTGACACGTCAATTTGTGTGTGTGGTTGATTTTATTTGTGTGGATAGAGCTAAAAAAAGGATTGATACCTAAATGACTGCACATATCATTAAATGAAGGTGGGCACCTGGAATGTTTCGTACTTATTGCGCTGCGATAATGAGCCTCTCTGCATGGTGTTGCAGGTGTGCTGCAGGAGAGACGCGGCACACGGGAAGCAGCCTAAGCATGCATCCGCAGAGACACATAAGCACACAAATGTGTTAGTCGAATTCAAACATTTTCGAAAGTCGGATGCATATGAGCCATAAACATTTTCAATAAACGAATGGCAAATGTTATGGGGTTGTGTGTAAAAGTGCAGTGTTGTTTCTGCACAGATGGATAGAAAGGGGGGTCCGTGTGGAACGCTCGGGGATATCAAATGTATATAGAGAGACGTATTTCCTCGGATCCAACGGTCTATTGTCACGCCGAGTGGGTCCAATGGATCAGCGGTGCACACCTGTCTAAGTAACAATGGGGTTGAGTCTGTCCGGGCTCCCTGGCGGGCGTTCAAATAGACGCCTAGGCCTATATGTGGAGGCCGTTTTATTATCTAGCCGTGTTGTTGGCGCTGCAGTGACAGTCACACGATTTTCACTCCATTCCACTTTTTTTTCCGTATTTCAAACCGCATGCCCATGAATTGTTGCGGTAACAACAGTCTTGTGTTGCACTTACACACACTAGGGACTTTAGACAAGGGCGGTTTTGGTGGCAGAAACTTGATCGGTGCTCCACTAATTGAGACTTGACCCGTATTGCCGGCTTGGTCTGCCGTCGTAGGCTGATCTACTACGTGGAGAGTTGCAACCTCTCCTTATAATATAAACTAATGTAGGTTTTGAGTGAGTTAATTCCCGAACCCCTTTTTAATTGAACCTAATCATTATGTTTAGACAAATTTTACAAACCCACAAATACAAGATTTTATTTCATTTCAGATGGACACTTATCTTCCATTTTTAAAGTAAAAAGAATTCACAGGAATGAGAGCACGCACGGGACCAACTTTTATTCTATTGCGATCTTGTACGTTGTACACATCAGCTAATCAGACAGCGCCCGCTGAAGCTGTGGCAATCTGCTTAACGATTACTGTGGATACAACGGCGATTCAAACCAGTGGGAGGAGGGGTTGATTTCCTGCAGCGGTCACAAAAATAGTCCATGCTTAAAGTCCGTAATAAAAGAATGAAGGAGACTGCGATATGATGCATGAGCTGTCACAACACAAGCAAACTTCTTTGCATCAAATATATTGAGTGAGATGTATGCCATTGGCATATGTAGGCACTGTGCACCTAAACCTAACTGTGATCTGATCTGAGGGCTCATGGGCTTGCCTTAGATGCAAATGGTGATGATGCACCATTGACTGTATATGAATATGGACATCACATTCGCTTCAGCCGGCGTGCCGACTTCCATGAGCTTTTGCTAGTCGAGTGGGCGGAGTCGACTACCAAAAGCACGGAGCCTATGGGATTTACAATAGAAATATACAAATTTTAGCAGGCCGTTTAACCTATTTAAAGATTGTTTCTAATTGATGTTTTAATGTATATTGTCGGGATAATTAATACATTGTGTGTTCATTGTGTGAGGGGGGGGGGGGGGTCATAACTTCACAAACGCGTCACATTTGGCGTTAATATTTTTTATTTCAGCTCCCATAGGATCCCATTCATTCTGACTCGTTGGCGCCCCTCGCGGACAGTACCGGATATACGGGTACTTTCAACAATGGCAGTCGGCGGGCAGTCGGGCACAAAACAATTTTATGAAAGCAATGGGATGACGTCATGCACGCTGCGTCTACTTTATATACAGTCTATGTGATGAACTGATGAGCCCAGTGTATTGAGTAACAGCTGCAGTATCAAGGATTGACCTGTGTTTGCTCCTCATCTGCTTCTCCTTTCCAGCACCACCAGACCCAGAGTCTACCCCTGTTGCCCGATTTGTGAACTACGAAGTGGAGCTGTCCCGCTCCCCTGGGCCTACCATCTGTCCCCATTGTCAGGTTCAGGTGGTGTCAGAAGTCTCCTACAGTGTCGGAACATACGCCTGGATGATGTGCTTGTGCTTTATCTTGTGTGGGTGAGTTTTTTTAATTTATTTTTTGCTTTTAAGGTGCAGCATGCGATGAGATAAAGTAGTTTCTGTCATTACCTGCGGTAATCCTACTCTCCCAGAGTTCAGATGGGGCTACATTTGGTTGTGGTATGTTTGAGAAGTCCTAATGTGACCTATGTTAGGTTGTTCCTTGGCTGCTGTCTCATTCCATTCTTCGTCTCACACTTCAAGACGGTCTACCACTGCTGTCCTCTGTGTCATCGCGTCCTCCACGTCGATCGACGCAAGTTCTGCTGCTGCCGCTGACCGCCGAGAGCTGTTCTAATGTTTTAGACAGTTTTTTAATCATCATAATTTTATTGTCCTCATAATTATCAAATAAATATTTCTTGTTGTTATTAAATGTTTTTCTTTTTTTATTTTACTCTGTTCTATCCAACTGAAGCTTGCGTACATGCAGAAATTGATACTACCTTCAAAACATTTTTGAATCTGCGCTTGTAAAGAGCCAAATTTTACAACGGACGGTCTTTATATGCATGAGGGTGCCTGCATCTCTATTCCAATCACTAGATTGTGGCCATTGAATTGTCTGCCTGTTAGCTGCTGCGAGCTGCTGTTATCTGTCCAATCAACTTCAGAAGCTGCATTCTGCAAATTTCCCTTATGCAGTGCACAGTTAAAAGTATAAAAGTAATATCATGTATTGATATTGGCAGAATGTGAGTTGTCATTTTCATCAAGCAGATTTCACACATTCTAGGACCTGTGGGTAATTAAATCCAATCACCTATGCAAAGCAGCTTTAAATGAGCCGTGTCCGATTCGATCCTAAACCCACCATTGAGTCATGAAGGTGTGCCACGTGAGCACGTGCCTAAAGCATGTGGAGTGGGGGCAGGGGCGTGTTTACAGCCTGGGATTAGCAGGTTTATGTGTTTAGCGTTCTGACCTCATGAGTAGGAGTTTTCAGGACTGACGTGACCAGCGACGGTAATGCTCATTACACCTGTAAGAAGACAGGCACAGGTTGACTATCAGCAGTGGTATTTATGATTTCGAATCGCGCAACGCTGAATGGGAATCTGCCCTGCACAGGAGTGCTATGTTAAATGAATGAATTCTAAATTTGTCCTTAAAATTGAACGCTATAAAGGGGAGTACATATTGCTTCAGGAATTCCTGGCATGTGCGGTTGGCATTGTGCTCCAGTGCCCCAGTGTGAAAATCCTGCTGCTGTGATCTCACACTGCTCCAACAGGATTAAGTCGCGCTGGAAGTGCGAGGCAGCTTTGCTCTGGTTTCCCTGTCTTCCATGCTGGTGGTCTGATTTTTAAGACTGCTTCGGGAGAACGGGACTGCTTGCAAGGAGAACGGGACTGCTTGGATCACTTGTTGAAATGCCGCTGACTGGAACCATGTCGCAGCAGACATGTCTCTGCTCCACTTCCTGCAGATCTCTACATCAGCGGCCCAGTGGGGTTGCTACAACGGGCGCCGTTCGACCGCTGTCCAAAGACTCCAAGGCTTCCATGAAGGAGCAGCTGGCCCACAATCTCAAGAGCCTGCAGCGCAAGAAGAGCGGAACAGAGAAGGAACTTCGCCTCACTGCCAGGGTAGCGGCTAAGCCCGGACTGCAACCCACGAGCAAGGATCAGTGGCTGTCTCCATCAAAATCACAGCCTGCAGACACAAAGTTGTCTCCACACATAAAGACAATGACATCCAAGATACCCACACGGTGCGGTCACCTCCATCGCAGGACTACCTCGCAGGCTACTTGTGATGAGGACAGGACACAAAAAGCTTTTACACTCGCCCTAACGTCTGACGCCGTCAAGTTGTTGCAGCGGAGGAATGCTGATAGACACCATGGTGCCACAGAGTTCAGTGCCAACAAGAGACAAATCACTCAACGGTAATTAACGGTTGTGTGTATGAATGATCAGTCCTAACAATATGGTAACATTTTTACCTGCGTGGCAGAGCAGGTTGTTTTTGGTGCCGTTGGTTTCTTCCCTGGATAACTGAAAAAGTTGAGCATAGCCTATAAGTAACATAATAGTTCAGATTTCCATAGCCTATAATTAACATAATAGTCATACTTCATTAACGGGTGAACGATCCCGCGATGCCCGTGGGCACGGGCATGTAAATTCTGAAACGGGTGGGCTTTAAGCATTCAACATTTTTACGGGCGGGTAAGTAATATATGGGTGGGTAGACGGGCATCAAGTGAATTAAGAGTAGGCTTGTGTTTCCCACTGCATTTTAATGTCCCCCTCCCCCATACGTGGGACGTAGATGGTTTGCATCGTATATGGGCGTGTCGACGGCGAGTTAAACGAGCAGTGTGGTGCGCATGCCCGCCACCAGCGCACAGCTGGCCCCAATAGAAATTAATTTAAGTCTATGGGTGGCACATAGTCACATATATGGACGCAAAACGACCCCCTCATTGCTCGCTTTACGCGGAAGTAGGTATCCACCCACAGCCTTTAGGCGACATTGCGTGTTCCTGCACAATAACATAATAGACCTATTCTTTTCCTTGTTATGTGTCTGCCGGGCTCCGGTGCATGGCTAAAATAACGTTCTGTGGCGTTTCTTACTATTTCATATCTATAAACGCACACACACAGGGAAAGCCAGTCGGCGTGTATGTACAGTGATTGTGCGTCTTTGTGCAAGCATCATTTCAAAATTGAAAAAGGGTTGTATGGGAGTACTTTCAATTTCACAGGCACACGTACTGCTAGTGCTAGCACTAAAAGTACTTTTTTTTTGCACCACTACGGCACAGGTTTGCAATCTCTGAGTGCTTCTAGTTTAAAATGGGAATGGTTTTTGAATTGTAGTGCTTTGTTCGCTCTTCAATGGCCACCACTCCTTTAACAGTAGTTTTGTCATTTCCAAAGAGCTGGTTGCCTGGACCCAAACAGCACCTGCCAGCGGCACATTTTGACAGCACCACGACACCGCACCGGGCCCAGAAACAGGGCAGCATCCATTGGAACAGGAGATTCCCAAGGGCCAGTGAAGATGTCTTTCCTTAACGAGCGCCATAAGTATGACGATGAAGAGTATGAAGATGAGGTGTACGGCGGCGCCGACGCCAGCGTGGTGCGCAAGTGTCTGGAGTGGCTCCGCGGGCTTGACGCAGCAGGAAGCTAGACTGTGTTCAACAGATTTTAGGACCCAGACATTTACAGAAGTCCTGCCTCAGATGTTTGATTAGAACTTTAATATTGTATGAGTCATGACGATGGCGAGTCTGTAGGTAAACATGGGAGCAAACAAGGAACTGATAATTAAAAATATAACCTAAACTGTAACAATGGTACATGTATCTGATTCTTCCGTTGCGGTCTTACCTTTCAATATGCGGTCTTACCTTTCAACTATAACTGGACAGCACCAAGCTAACATGTACAAAGAGCTGTTTTCAAAAACCATCATTGTGCATTTTTTTCCATGAAACATGACAAAAATCTTGCAAGGCGCAGATTGCAAATGGAACTCGGTGAAGCAGTCCACGCTCGTTGCTCAAGTGTTCAATCTCCAGCTTAATTTCCCCAGAACCAAATGTTTGGGCTCTGCGTATGTAAATAACTCTAATTGGTGCAAAGAAACACAGTGTGTTTGATTAAAACCAATATGTCAATCTCACCATCAAAGTACCAATACACTTTTTTTAAAGTGACAATGTGTGAAATTTACCCAAATCTAGGAAATATGATTATTCCTATAGAAGTCATAGAAGGTAAAATCGCATATTGCTCCTTTTTAAAAGATAACCAAATGCTCTGTACGTTGATGTTGTGGAGAGGGAAATCTAGTAGCATGCAAAAGGATAATGTCACAGAAAATAAAATGTATGCAGATGCAAATGTTTATTTACAAAATGTAAGATAATGTACTGAAATGTCACTGGAAAGATTAATACTTGAGTAAATAATGATCAGAATATTAAAACAAAACTTCAATACTGAAAATGGGAACTGACTCAAAATGGCAAACAAAAACGGTGATCTCTCTCGTGAGAGGAAGTAAAGGATGCAAGTTCAAGTGGAGGAGTTTCTGCTTGCAATTTAGGAAACGAAGATTGTCGCGAACAAAACCACATCATCACGGAACGTGTGTGTTGGTGTGTGGTAAGGAAAAATGGCAGATTTGGAACATGGGGTGTGCATGTGCCATGTTGTTATCAAATATCTAGCAATTGGGTTAATATCAGCAATTGTTTGGATTTAATATAAGCATTTCTGATTTCACATTCCTGTGCTATTAACTTTTCAGACAGGCACAAACGGCAAATCTTTCCATACTTATTCTTGTTATTATTACTGTCATTATCACTAGTGCTAGTTGTAGTTAATCACTGAAATGGGTCACTCACACACCAAAACTTCAATGCACAAACTGAATACGATGCCATCCTTGTCATCCTTTTCCTCTGGAGCATTGGTTTGTTTTTAAAAAAATTAAAACATTGTCTAAAAAATTGTATGCACATACAAGATTCTATTTGCTGGCACTCCTAGCAGATGATTGGCAGACTACTTCCAGCGTTTGAGTCTCCGCAGTTGTATGTAGGCCATAATCATGAAGACCATGGTGATCCCCAGCAGAGCCACCTGGTTCTGCCAGAAGCCCCACAGAGAGTAATTGATCTCCTGGCTGTCCAGAAACATCTCCCCAGTCACACTATTGGTTGCACAAGAGCATGTGTCAGGAAAAGAGGGCATGTTGGCGTACAAGTACATTTTAAAATATGCTTTCAAGATTACAGTTGTATTTCCCTGGAATAATGCATTACTTGCAATATGACCTTAATGTTTCCTGTCCGGTTAATAATATGGCGAAAAATGCAGCGGAACACTTACTCTACTCTGTTCAGGAATGCAAATTGCACACATTCATTTATTGAAATGGTTTATTAGAATTGTATTGTAACATTATTGAAATACAATGTGATGATATAAATACAATAATAAGGAAATAATTCATAGAATGACAATTTTTTTAAGAACACACTAGAAGGGATTTCGAGGTACACACAAATTAATGTTGTCTTCAGTGACCTCATGCTCCATGCACCTGCCATAACCAAAAATTGATTCTAAATTGATTAAACGTGTGTATTTTAATTCATGGCTTGAAACACGTGGTGGTGAAAAAGGTAGACTATGCTTTTGCATCATACTCATGTGAGTTTTTTTTTTCTCACTTATTGATTTGTTCTGGATCGCCAGGCTAAGTAACACCCTGTGGTGATAATACAGCGACTGTGATGGTAGCATGCTACCTAATGGACTGGAGATGCTACCAAGAGGGAGAGAGTGTGTGTGTGTGTCTGCGTGTGTCTGTGTACATGCTAAATACAATCGTTGTTGAAGTACTCACTTAAATCTGGGAAACCCCTTGGTCGTAAACGTCTGTCCCGTCATTTCATTAATAAACAGAGCCTGTTGGAGAAAGAGTAACCAATAATTTGAGTCTAGCCTAAAAGTCCAATAGAATTATTTAGGCACTTGTTTTTGGGCAATTTGATACTATTGATTATTATCATTATTATTATTATTACTACTACTACTACAACTACGACTACTACACAAACATAACATAAAATAATGCTATTCTTATTTTTATAATAATAATAATAATAATAATAATAATAATAATAATAATAATGATAATTACTGTAAAATCGCAATAGTAGATTGCCCTAATGTGGGCCACTGCCTAATTTGGGACACCTATTAAACTATGAAACTATAGCAAAAAGCAAACTATGGTAATGTATCTAACATTATGTTCAACTGTTTAATAGTACATTTCATTGCCCCACATTATTCAAGTGACTGTCCCCATTAACAAGCTGCAAAAATGGTCCACATTAGGGCAATCTATTCTACTATTATTGCTATTATAAGTGCTTGCACAGTAATTTGTCCAAAGTAATCTGACTACTGATTAGTTCTCTTGAAAACAATTATGTTTGATTACTGCTTAATCAATTTAAAAAGTAAGTTGTGTCAATTATTTTAGTTATTTTTCACTTGATTTCAGCAGCTGCTATACAGAAACACACCTTAACAAACCACCTACCAACACCAACATTATTGGAAGTGGATTTTAAACTTGAATGAATGAATAAATGAATGTATTTTATTTAAGGACAGACAGTGCAGAGCGATTGATCATTGCAACATGGTACATGACAAATAAACATATTCCTATATAATATAAAGAAGTGGATTTCTACTACTTTTTTTTTTACATTTTAGTCCATCACATTTTAATTTTTTCCATTTGTGATTTGGTGTTTTTGGAAATAATCACATTTTTGTAAGACATCTACTGAATTTGTTTTATTCTTGACCTCAAGGTGATAAAGTAGCATTATGGGGGGCGTGCTGTGGCAGAGTGGTTAGAGAGTGCCTCACCCAGGCCACAGGCTGAGCAACGTTGCCGGTAGGCATACTGTCTCAGACTTTTCTGCAATGTCTCGCCCCGACTCTTCATCCCAGTTTCAGATTTAATCCTGTTACTATCTCTCTAAAATAAAAAGTATAATTATTGAACATTAAAGTTACTAAATAGTATTGTATTGTAACGAAAGGCTGTTCCCTCGTGGAGGAGCTGGGAATAGTTCGTTCGGACTCTATTTAAGGGCCGCGCCTGTGCCGGCTGAGACACCAACAGTGACAGACCAGCATGCACCGCGCTGGTGCATCTCATTACAGTATTATAAGTAAGTTTAATTTGATCACTGCATTGAAAAAGTAATGCATTACATTACTAGTTACTGGGAATAAAGTATCAAAGTAATTACGGTAACTGTGACATCACTGGTTGTAATAGAAATATCTCATACGTTCATCCCGTATCTGAAGATACTGAACCACTCCAGCCAGGACAGCCAACTCAGCATGGTGTTGAGATTGACGAGGAAACCACCAAACACCTGAAAAGAAAATCACAGTTACTACCGATAGGCAGAGATGGCAAAAGTACTACTACAAAGTAAAGATAATCTATAAACGAAAAGAAGCAGAATCAGTAATCTTTGTGCTCTGCTATCTGCCGGGAGGTAGAGAAATTCACTGTTCTAAGCAGTGCTTAATTTGTCAAGCCGGAGGTCCTGGAGCGCTGGGGACGAGTAGCTCCCCCAGCTCAAGAGCAGCTGAGGCAGCGCAAGTCAGAGGTGGGGGAGCGCAAGTCAGAGGTGGGGGAGCTAGCCCCCCCTTTGCTCCCCCTCAAATTAAGCACTGGTTCTAAGTATGGTGTCATTTGTGAATGATACAGCTGTTTCCCACTCTACCCACCTCACAACAAGACAGTCTCGCTGCCAGGGTTAGGTAATTTTATGCAATCACATAACAAATGTTTTGGGTCAAATGCCTTCGACTTTCAAGTGTG
>OMKY01074357.1:1682-11908 GCA_900302395.1 Bregmaceros cantori | reverse complement strand
GGCGGACATTTTAAGACGATATGTTCCCGTCATTCTAGACCCCAACGGAGTGAAGTTCGTCCGCAACTTCGGCGGACATTTCCAGACACACCCGGGAGCGGCTATTGACGCCGGCGGTGTGTGTTTACCGACGCCTCGCCTCGGATGTAGGACCTCGAGCAGCGGAGAAGAACCAGTCGCGGAGCGGCGCCAACGCCAACGCCAGTCAGAGCGAACAGTGTGAGGGAGACTACCAGACAGCGGGAGGAGCCAAGTCAATTCGGACCGTTCTTGACTCTCTCTCTCTGCCCGCCGTCGCGCACCAGCTAAAGCACCATATCGAGAATGAGCTCCACCTAGCGGCCGCAACGTAGTTGGTACCATTAGAATACTGGACTTTGAAGTTTAAACGTCTTTATTCTTTAATACCGCCATTCATTAGTAATTAGTACGTTAATTTAGAAGTGGTCATTTCACACCACAGCTTATTAATAGGAATGTACTATTGTTTCAAATAAATGTTAAATGAATGTATGATAACCTGCTTACTTTGTCAATAACTGTTTGAGTGTCCACATCAATCCGTAAGTCATAGTAAAGGACCGCCAGTGGTGGTAGCATTCCCGTGAAATATAATTCAATTTATCCCTTTCCAATTCTATTAATTAATTTATACAGTCCTTAGATAGTCGGTAATGCCTTCAATACACCTACTAAATAAAGCTTCGGGAAAAAAAAACAGCCTGAATGGGCTGGGGGAAAAAAAAGACCTCTTCCCATTCACAGTCCTTCTTGCACTGCAGCTAAAAAAGTTCAAGTTCACCACAAGCAAGTATCCACTTTAGAAAAACCACCCAAGCCAAGCTCAAGTTCACATCAAGCTAGCCTAATAAGCCAGATGGTCCCGCCAGGGCCGTTAGGCCCCGGGTAGCACGTCCAGGAGCCAGACAGAGCTGGTCCCACCGAGGCCGTGACCTACGACCTTCGCCTCCACTCCCGACAGCTGCTGGAGGTCGGAGGTTGCGACGGCGGCGCTGGGGCGACAGAGGATACCTAATGTCATTAACATATTTAGAATGGTGTGAACCCTGGACCGCTCAACGTGTGGTTGTGCATGTGCGAGCGGAGGCGTTGCTTATCGGGCGTCTGGCCCGTGATATGACAGATCCATCCTCATTAGGAAGCAGGCTGGACAGAAATATGAAACCAATGTAAACTAAGCTTATGCAGTCGTCACCGGCTGCTAAAAAGGTATATCCCTAAAACGCTATAGAAGTAGGGCTGCAACGATGAATCGGTGACTAATAGATTATAAAATTAATCGACAACGAATGTAACAATCGATAATCGGCAAAGAATTGAATTGTGCCGTTTCCCCCATTGATCATACAAATTTGATATTAATTTATATTTCCCAAAAATATTACATGAATATGAAAATGTCACGGTATAAATAACAAGTAATGAGTTTGTCAGAGGAAGGAACTTAATCTTCGTACATTAGTTGGTTAAAAAGTGCCTAATTTGACCAGATTTCAAGTTGGCAAGATGAATTTCTTGTAATTGTTACTCCCTGTGAGAATTTGGGGTATTTTTTAAAAAGGGAAAATTATCCAAATGATTCGTTGATTAATCGTTTCAATAATCGGCAACTAATCAACTATTAAAATAATCGTTAGTTGCAGCTCTATATAGAAGCATCAATAACTAAGAAAACCCTTTGAAAGAGCTAATCACAGCTGATTTGGGTGCCTAACAATTTAGATACAGGCTGCGTCATTTCTCTGAGCAAGTCTGTTCAAAGGTTATATTACCACGCTGCTGCTGCGGGAGCCCACGCAAAACAGTTACATCCCTGATGCTCTACGTTTCAGGGATATAAAACGGTTTCGCTACGATATCTAAAATGCAAACTTCGATGTTGATGGTCACTGGGCATCATTTAACACATTTGCTTTTTCAAAGCACAAACGTTAAAACTAGGATGTCAGCTATGGAATATTTTAGTAAATCCGAGTATTATCGCAGCTATTGCATCAAGTAATCGGATAAATCATATTTACGAGGAATAGTTTGCATGATATAAACATGTAATTTTCTTCAGAAAAGCGAAGCAATTCAAAAATATGAGGCCATACTAAGGCATTTGTTTGCTGTGCTGCGTTCGATCAGTAACTATAGCAGTAGTAGGTTAAAAGAGTTGCCACGATTAATCAAAGTCAGACAGATTTCTTTCTTTCTTTGTTTTCCTTTGTCTAGTGATCTATTTTGCACAACACATTTCTTTGTTAAAGAGTAACTCTTGAATAATAAATATTCATTCTGGGCCCGCTATAAATTTTTGTCTTCCCTCATCCACCATCAATATTGACATTTTTGACAATCCTATTGTGAGCACGATATCTTCTGCGAGTTAATGGCTACGTACAAAGTGGAACCCAGAGAGATTCTAAAAACGCCTAAAGTTGGCATGTTCGCCGGCTTACAAAACCACAGCACAAAATAGATACCACATATATGTACACACAATGCAGACACACACACACACACAATGCACACACACACACACACACACACATCTGTCTGTGTGAACACACAAACCCACACAAGGAAACACACCTGGGTGTACAGCGCTTGGCGTTGAATCATCATAATCGCTGCTAGTTTTGTGCTGAGGCCAGCCAGCCAGCGGCTTTTATTTTTAGAGTCCCTGACAAGAGACAAGAGTCCATCCATTTACCGTCAGGCAGTCGTTAAAGACCACCGTGCCCGGCGCTTTATAAATACTTGGAAGGAAAAATGAAAACAAATTGGGCTTAATACACGGAGACTGGAGAGCTACAGAACAGTGTGGTGGGCACATGCATTTTAGCTCAAGTAGATTTGTCTGGAGCCCATGAATGTTGTCAAGTAGGGCCGTACGAATTTGCCAAAAAAATAAAATCCCGATTTGTGTCTTTGAAATCTCGATTTTCGATTTGTTTCCGATTTCTTGGAAAAAGGGGAAAAAAGTTATCAAAAAAAGTTTCACATTTCAAACTTTGCAAATGCTTGATTTAATTTGATTTGGTTTAATTTTTGGAATTAAGTAGAGACACCTCACCCTTTGTGTTAGGATTAATACAATTATCAATTTATATATATTTCATTCACCCATATAACTTGAAAACAGACCAGTAAAATCATTATAATCAATGTTAAAAACGAAATCAATCGAACAAATAATCAGATTTCGATTTCAAATCAATTTTTTGCACAGTCCTAGTTGTCAGAATATTTTAGAGCTGCAACTGATTACTACTTACTTATACTTATAGTCCCTTAGACTTTTGTCCGTTGGGGCACTCCTGTAGATGTGGCAGTCAGCCTTCTCCATTCGTCTCTTGTCTGCTATCCTCAGCACTTCCTTCAGCTCCAGACTGTCCATTCTTTGATATCTCCTTTTCTGTCTTCCTCTTTCACAACCGATTAATAGATGATAAAATGATTATTGAAATAATCGCCAACTAATTTGATAATTGATTAAATCGGCAGCGATTAATCGCTTCCTTGTTTGGTCCGTTCTCCGCTCAAATGTGTTGAATATATGTTGTTTGCAATATCAACAACGTTTCAGGTTAATGATCCTGATTTTGAGCGCCACAGAAGCTCAGTCTGTTAAGCGTGAGCGCACTACGGGGACGCGCGGTTGCCGAGCGGTTAGAGAGCGCATCCCCCGACCACAGGTCGAGCAGCACCGCAGGTTCGAATCCCCTGTCCGGCATTTCTGCAATGTCTCCCCTCAACTCTTCATCCCGGTTTCCGATTAATCCTGTCGCTATCTCTCTCAATAAAAGAATGAAAAACGGTGCTTGCGCCCAAAAAAATAACTTTAAAAAAAGAGTGAGCGCACTACTAAGCCATGCTCCCCTCACCGGCAGATTTTAATGCATGTCTCCTCCCCCTTCTTCTAATTCTGAATAAAGATGAAAATTGGTACGAATGGACTGCAAAAAAATACATAGAAGTAATTGCGTTTGGCCCATTCTTCAGTCAAACGTGTTGGAATATATTGTTGTTCCCAATACCAGTCTCCATTCCAAGCAACATGGGCCTGCCCATACTCTAGGATACCAAACCACATCAACACAAATAATACAATGAAATTAACAATCAAGGTTCGGTGAAAACCTAATTTGTTATAATGTAGCATGCCCCGATCTCTTCAACCCAGTTTACGACTAATCCTATCCAATAAAGATGGAAAAACAGCACCGACGTCGGAAAAAACACTTTAAAAAATAAATAAATAAAAAGTAGGTCTTTTTTTTTTTCAACTAGACAGAGGTTGAGGTTTCTTGAAGATCTCAATCTCTCCTTTCTTCTCTCTTTCCAGGCTTCCGTTAAAGTAGTTCGGTAACCAATCACAATTACTCTCGATATCTTGGCAATCAAGGTAACTAGGTAAATAACTGCTATGTTTCTTAAATCAAAATCTAAAAACGCAATCACTTGAAGCGTGAAGCGCCTCAACGCAGCTTCGGCTGCAATTATGGCACCCTTTTAAAATCTGTTGAGTTGCTAAAAAATAAATCAATCAATCAATGTAAAAAATGGAACTGTTACCAATAAGTGAAGATAGCGAAACAGTAAAAGTTTGCAAAGTTAAAAGTTCAACAAATTCAATAATTAACGTTTCGGGTTAATAATCGTTCCGATTTTAAACAAACAATGAACCGATTAAAATCGATCAATCATCAGTGAAAAATGGCAGATTAAAAGCGATCAAAATCGGGGTCCGTGTTGGCCGAGTGGCTATGGACACCGCACCCAACGTGACCCCATTCACGTTAGTGGCGCTGTGTCTACTGCAGCGTCCGCAGTGTCGCGAGTTTGACTACGCTCGTCGACTTGTCTGCAATGTCTAACCCCGATCTCTTCAACCCAGTTTCCGACTAATCATATCCAATAAAGATGGAAAAACGGAAAATAGATAAATATGAAAATGAATAAATAAATAAAATAATAATAATAATAATAATAATAATAATTATCGCCTAGACAATTCTATTTTTCAACTACACAACTGTTTTAACCCTTGGATTGCCAGCCATTTGCATCCCAGTATTTACCACAGAGAGTGGCTCCACGGAGCAGTTGCAGTGCTCAGGATGCCAGAGTGATACCGTGGGCAAGTGGGTGTCAGCCCCAGCCCCGAGAAAGAGGACCCAACAACAGCCACACTGTTCGGGCGCTAACGGATGGCCGGAGACCAAAGGCCAGTTATGGATCCCGCAACTTAAGCCGTGATTGACATTGAAAATTACACAGCGCAAGCTATTAGCAGATAGCCGAGACGGATCATCATTCAATACCAGGACCATTAGGCAGCCGTGCAGCTAGATCATAATTCAATCCCCAGGACATCTGCCCATGCCAATACCATCATTCAATACGCCCGTATAAAGAAGGTGCACCAATAGGCCCGATTAGAATCCGATGTGTACGGTCAATGAGCCAGCATTACCGGAGCAGCTGACACAGGATCGGGGCTGGGGCGAACCTGGGGCTGGAAATAACGTAAACAACACTAACATTAGGAGTTCGCCTCAAGCCACTGGAAGGCAGAGGAAGCCACATGCGAACATACCTGTGATGGATATGTACAAACTAATTTAAAAAATGCTTTGAGTTGCATGTCCGTTGTGATTATAAAAGTTGACATTAAGGGGGCTGGCCTTCTGTGCAGTGGGTTAGACTGCTGCTGCTTATTCAGAATTCGTTCACGGTGCCGTCAAATTAGAAGAATGGCCATTTGCCGAGAAAAGAACATGACAGTATCTTTGAAGTTGAATACATTAAATATCCGAAACTAGAGAGCTCTTGTAAGTGTGTGATTGTGAGAAAAATGTTGATTCCAAATGATGAGATTAAAAATGTAATTTTCATTTTCCTAACGGCACGGAAAAAATAATTTCATAAATGTCTTCTACTAGACAATTTCACCAATTAAAACAGCAATGCAATCTTAATAAAGTGAAAAAAATGGAGGCGACGCCGAAAAAAAATACAACTGGAAAAAAAACAATTAACAGTTGTAGACATTTCCAGAAGGAGTAGGCAAAATCCACATGTTACATAACCTGTAGTCATCAAGAGGCAAGAGGCTAAAACCAAAATTATTCTGTTATGCTGGGAGGAATGGACTACAAATACAATCTTCCATCTCAATTGGAAACAATCAATAGAAAAAGTATTTTGCTACTCTTCATACTCCCATCGCTCTCTGTCCAAGAATCGCCTGAACTATCAAGTTAGTGTTAGTATTGCAATAATCCTACAAAAGGTGTGTCGGTTTGTCTGAGTACATTACGGGTCTACTGATTCTGTGCCGCTGTTGAATTCCCCAAACTATCGTTTCATACTCTATGTACTAAGTCAACCTGTTGGAGGCGTTGGAATTTCTCAAACAGTCGCTGTGAGGGGCAAAACGGTCTCATAGGTCACACTCCGCTGAGAGGCGATGGAGGCGCGCCAAAAGGGACCTGATGTGCTCCCAGGCGCCGCAGGGTGCAGTCTCCCTCCCGACCCCGCACCCTCACCCTCTCCCCCCCCCTCCCCAAACTCACCCAGCACCCTCACCCCGCCCACTGACACAGTGAAACCTCAGTCCCGGTGCCAGGGTTTGTCACTGGGCAGAGCAGCGCCTGGTTACAGCGGAGGGCATGACGTGATGCGTGTGGACTACCATTCCTCGGCACCTCATCGGGCAGTCTGTGCAGCAACAGAGGGGGTAAAAATAATCCCACCAGTCCCCCCCTCCCCCACTCTAACCCGGCCACCTCCAGACAAGCGACTCGTAAATTACCTCCAAAACTCTGGCGGACAACAACGGGACACGGCGTTGAGAGATTTAAGGCTCGGAAGAAGGCCGCTAACTCTCAAGGTCTGTGGATCCGCTTACAGATAGAAGAAAAAAAGTTGCTGACAACTAGTTAGACGCGGGGAATCTGCTCAAATCTACCAATAATATAAAATATTTAACATTTAATATTTAAAAAATTTACTTTTAAACACTTGAAAAATATGCAGCAAGTGCATCGCAGTAGCCCAGTGTTAATTCAGTGCACTACAAAACACATAAGCGAGTCACGAGTTCACTTCCCCTCACCGACAGCTTTGCCGCAAGTCTCCTCCCACTTCTTTCAAGATAATTAAAAATATATGAATACATAAATAATAAGAATGTATGAAATATATAAAGAAAAAAAACACTTGAACGTCCACCATATATTGTCCACAAAAAGCGTATAAATGTAGGTATTTTAATGTAGGCTTTTCTAATTCTAAAAATATGTCTTAAGCAGCAAGTATGCATATCCTGTAGTAAGTGTGTGGAATTCTGTGGTGCTCAAAGAGTTAAGAAAAAATATATATATATCAAAGATCTCCCAGTCAGCCTGGACTAACAGGATAACAGCAAATCAGACATGAAGAGCTTTCATAAAAAATCCTGGGACACTCAAACGCCTCATTGTCCACTAAACTCAAATCAATATTTCCACCCACTTCCAAGGGTGATGTTTGCACACATTCTGCACGTCCACCACCGTGTGGACCAAAATAAAGTAAATGATGAAACT
Source organism: Bregmaceros cantori (assembly GCA_900302395.1). Lineage (NCBI taxonomy): Eukaryota > Metazoa > Chordata > Actinopteri > Gadiformes > Bregmacerotidae > Bregmaceros > Bregmaceros cantori. The sequence goes on along the minus strand of OMKY01074357.1, from coordinate 4,307 downwards.
TAATGGCTCCCTACGACAGCAGCATAATACGGTTTAACACTCAGGAACTATTTTAGTCCCAGAATACTGCGCTACTCCACCTCCCTGAAAACACTTACAGGGAACAGACCGGAGCAGCCCACGCCACCAATACCTAACTGTTCCCATGTCCAAATTAGCCTCAAGGGTTTGAACAAGTTCAACTCTTAAAACATATTTGAAGACACATTCAATTTAATGGTCATTAAGGAAGAGAAATTTAAAACAAACAGGTTACTACTAGCCTGGCGAGCCAGAAGCAACGGGTTGTCCATGCATCGCACATCGATAGACGCTCGCATTGGGTCTGGTAAAACAAGGCTCGGAAAACGTTTTAAAAAAACGTGTCGGTCCACGTTGGCCGAATGGTTATGGACACCGCACCTAACGCGACATTCATGTTAGTGACGCTGTGTCTACCGCAGCGTCCGCAGTGACGCGAGTTTGACTCCGCTCGTCGACTTGTCTGCAATGTCTACCCCCGATCTCTTCAACCCAGTTTCCAACTAATCCTATCCAATAAAAGATGGAAAAACGGCATAAATAACTAAAAAAAAAAAAAAAAGTGCCAATCAAATCGTGTTATCCAGTCACAGCACACTAGCTGGGACAAGAGGCGTGACAACCAAACTCCGCCCACGACTTGCGTAGGCCGTGCAACCCCCCCCCTTCCGCGCTGATTGGTCGATTGATTTCGTACAGACCCAATGCAAGCGTCTAGCGATGTGTGAACGATGCGTTGGTTCTGGCTCGCCAGGCTATGTTACTTGACATTTTGGATTTAAAACATTTGATTACACGGTGAAAAAATGTTTCAATATGTAAACAATATACACATTAAAACAAATGATAGATTTCACTATATCTGTCATTGTTGCCACTTTAGACATAAAGTTATACTATGAAGGTTCTTTCTTGTCCAGCATCTGGCAGGATTCTATTACCCACAATTCCTAGTAGACACTAGGAGACCAAGAAGTCACTATGGTTTGTGTTTTTTTTTTAAATACTACAGAAATGCAGGATTTGCAATCCAACAATGGAGCCATCATCTGGTGTTAGACTTAAAAAGCTTGTTCCAAAGCTACACAAAAAAAAGAACAGCTTGGATCAGCAAAACATTCCTGCTTTGGGTCGTTTTGACGAGTTGTTTTTAGCCAACAGCTCGGTGGAGACACGGAACGCATGCTCCATGTCTATAGGAGACGCCACATATACAGTGATGTCATTTGGAAGGAATTTATTCAAATGGCTCTCAAACCCTGTTCAGTAGCCTTTCAATGATCAAGCTAGAGCTGCACGATTTTGGAAAAAATGAAAATCGTCGATTAACCCGTCCAAATTACGATTTTAGATTCGATTTCGATTTATTTATTTTTTTATGTATAAACGCTTGTTTCTATGCGTCCTGCAATGGCCATAAATTGCCGGCAGGGGGCACTTTCAGACGTGTGACTATAAACTACTCCATTACAAACGGAGTGAAATATAATTATAGTACAAAATTTTAAAAACAAGCATTCGTTGAAAGATAAATTGATAAGTTCACATAACAGATCAGCATTTGTTTCTTCTTAAAATAGAATGCAGTGCAACATTGTAGGTGTATTGTGAGTGCAACTTTTAACTCCTCGCCGCGGGCGGAGCGAGGCACGGCAACGGCCGTTTGGGAGAAGGAAAGCCGCGGCTGTTGTAACCGAGTAGTTGCAGAGCCGAACCAATTCCGCACAACAGATTTAAAGTGCCATTTCGCTCGAAAATTCCATCAGTGCCTGCAGCGACGCATCACTCCGCCACAAGCCAGAGGAACTTGTGTATGAAGAAGGGGGGGCGTAGCCGAGGGGAAGCACGAAGCACTACCGTAAATACGCTGCGTGATGGGAAAAATCGATTTGACTCCATTTGCCATCGTCCGAACAAATAAATCCCGATTTCGATTTCAAATCGATTTATCGTGCAGCTCTAGGTTTGCGGTAGCCAGCTGCTGGCTGAAGTCCTCTCCGGGACCGGGATTTGGCTTATAAGCACTGTAACAGGCCAGCCGTGCTCTTTGGCAGAGGCCAGGGCTCCGCCCCCGGCTGTTTTCTATTGGTACAATTAATCGGGACGGTTGTGCATTGGGCCACTCCCACAAGGTGGCGGCGTCATAACGCCGATTCATAGAACGGGAGTTACAAACGTAACTTTAAAGTTCTGTTCTCCTTAGTGGAGGGGGTAGAGGGGTGGCTCGCTCGAGGTGTTCGAGCCCGGTGTGAGATGGCAGTCGTTGAGTTAAGCACATTGCGGTAGGTGTCTAGTGTCTACGCAATATCTCATGCGTAGTGCATAGGTTCTGTTGAGTTTCGGACTCAAACTTCCCGAAGGCATGCAAGAAGGAGTCGAAACGGGGTCTACTGTGTTATTAAAAAAATTATGGCGGCAACTTGGGCTGTGCTATTCTACACCCAAATGTTCCAGTGCGGATCTGTGCACCACAAACGCATGATTCAATAATCTGCGCAACCCGTTCCATTTACTGAGTTGGAATTACTAGTGAAGCAGGAAGTGCATTACACCTGGCATGACAAATGCCAGCCCCTTGTATTTTGCAGGAAAACACATCCATAC
>OMKY01074333.1:3836-16805 GCA_900302395.1 Bregmaceros cantori | reverse complement strand
CCCCCCCCTCAGTGTAAACACAATAAGAACAATAATAATAAAGACTTTAAAAGACATGAACAACATGTGCAAAGAAGCTGTGCAAATCAAGCAGAGGCAGTCTACGTTCCAGCATAATCTCACAAATTTACATAGGGATGGGAATAGATTCAAATTTCATCATCTTTTTGATTCGATTCACAATTTCATATTGATTAATTTACACGTTGCTCTGTTGTCACTATACTAAATGTAGAATTTTTCTAGAAGGACAAGAGTTTGTTACTCCTCGTGAAAAAAAAAAGCCAGTTTCAGAGTTGTACAATTGGGCAAGCATCTGGCTATGGCCGGAAGTCATCATTAGAGCTGACACTACCCCATTTGGTCCATGCAAATTTACCTGCGCTAGGGGTCCGCGTTGGCCGAGTGTTATGGACACCGCAACTAACGCGACCCCATTCATGTTAGTCGCAGCGCCACTACCGTAGCTTCCGCAGTGTCGCGAGTTCGACTACACTTGTTGACTTGTCTGTACTGTCTACCCCCGATCTCTTCAACCCAGTTTCCGACTAATCGTATCCAATAAAGATGGAAAAACGGCGCTAACGCCAAAAAAATAACTTCAAAAAAAATGTTTTACCTGCACTAAAGGTTATGGTTGCGTTGGTTTGTTTGTCAGCAGGATAACTGAAAAAGTTGTGCATGGATCTGGATTACATTTTGTAGAATTCTTTGCCGCAGGTTTTCACTCTGAGTGTGTCTAGTTAATTAATTGCTAGGTCATAATTGATGAAAAAAGGATGAGCATGAAGAAAACCATCAAATCACAAAATAGAAATATGACATAAATTAATTGTAATGACTTTGTGTCAAAGGAAATGACTCATTGTGTTTGTTAACTTGAGGAGAAGCCAAATATGACTAATTTCTAAGTTAACTTGATTAATCTTTTGAAATTGTTGCTGATATTGGACATTTGGGGATTTTTTAAGAGAAACGGAAAAAATCGATTAGTTGAATAATCGATTAGTCGAATAATCAACCATTATAATAATCTTCAGATACAGCCCTATGCTCATGGTCGTGTGGGACGTCGGTTCGTGGAAGGCTCAGATGCTCCAGGGCAAATGACAAGTAACAAAGCAGATATTTGACATGTGTACGTCACGTTTAGCGGAAAAACATGGTGCGTACCTCAGTCGAATAAAAATGATCTGTCCCTCGATCTCTCATCCCCGCAGCAGAGAAGTGCAATGGTAGCGTGTGTCGAAAATGTGTGCAAAGATTGTGCAGTGGGTGTAGTGTTGTACGCGTATGTAGGACATCAGGGGAAGGGAACAGTCCCACCCTTTCCGGCAGAATCAGTCCCACCTCTTCCGGTGGAGTGCAGCGTTGTCGGTCGCCATGGGCCTGCATTATGGGAGACAGCCACAAGGGGTCGCAGCTGAATCACTGGGCGGTGAACAAGGCGGTCACCCCACTCAATAGGCGAGTTTTCTCGCGAAATTCAGGGGGCTGACATTTGTCCCGCCGAGGGTAACGCGTTTACTGTGTCTGTATATTTCCCTGTGTAAAGTGATCGTAGTAGAAAGTTGAGATGTGACCGAGTCCCTCTTTCAAGTCTCAAGTCCTTCTTGGGCATGTCAAGTCAAGTCCCAAGTAATCTCCAGTCAAGTCATCATTAACATGCTGTCATCTTAGCTCTAGAATCTGATTTTAATAAAGTAACAAAAAATCAAACGATGCTATTATAAAAGCCAAACTATTGCTTGCTTTTGACTTTATTAAAATCAGATTCTGGTGCTAAAATGACAGCTTGTTAACGATGACTTGACTAAGTTGACTTGGAGTTGACTTGGGACTTGACTTGCCCAAGAAGGACTTCAGACTTGAAAGAGGGACTTGATCACATCTCTGGTAGAAAGTAGACGAAAGGATGGATGGATGGATGGATGAAGTTGTCACACAAAACGCACAACCCTAGTGAAAAATCCAGCTTGAGCTGGTAGCTGGTTTAAGCTGGTCTTAGCTGGTTGACCAGTTAAGACCAGCTCAAGCTGCTCATAGCTGGATTTTTCACTAGGGAACATTACAAAATCCGCTTACCACAGCACAAATTACAGATCATCCACCTCGCTTCGCTCACATTTTTACATAAGTATTGATGAAATACAGGCAATTCGGGACAGTCACGAAATCTAAGCTTTTGTCCCAAATCGGGCTGAGCGTGCCCCGAAATTGAACTGTAGTGACCCTACATTTTATATTGTAGTGAATGCACGCACGGTGCATTCTGGGCCGGCACGCCTCCTTAAATAGAGTCCGAACTAACCTTGGCAATGGCTGGGTTCAGCTATTGCCGACGTTCTAGTTCCTCTATACCCAGCTCCTCCACGGGGGGCGCTTTCATTACGATATTATTGAGCCATTATACAGACAGGTCCACGGCTGTAATATCGGCTGCAATGTACGTTATCGAGGCAGGCTTGGTGACATCACATTCCAGCAGGTTCTGTGTATAATGTACATAAGGAGAAGCCTATGGGCCATTCTCCCTCTTTGTGATTCCGGTCCTGAAATAAAGACATCGCAAGAGCAACTTGGAGGTTTCCCGTCGTCCATTCTTCCTCCACCTTACGGCGGTTCTATGACCTCTAAACTGGTGACCCTCGACTACTGGTTTTCGCCGGGAGAAAAAACACGCAGCCGGGGCCCCGGTCTGAGCGGGCCGGCTGGATGGTGCTCCAACTACCGAGAAGCGACGAGCGGCTACAGCCACGCACCACTACAGCCACCACCTCAGCCAGCGGACGTCGGCGAGTTGGTGCCATCAGGCGTGTCGTCATTTCTACTACCAAGTTACACCATCTCTACATGGAGCCTGGAGCAGCGTCCCCGTTGCCAGGAAATGATTTATTTTGATTTTTTTCCGCACGCACCGAACGGCGGGTCCGTGAGATCAGTGATTGACAGCAGGGCTGAGCAATCGGCGGACTGTGGGCTCTAGCGCATCAAAGGCAAAATAATATATATATATATATATATTCATGTTTTACAGAAGCGGCCTTTGTTGTGTGTGTGTGTTTGCGTTCACTTCTCTCTTTCCCCCTTGCACCAGCTTCATATTTTGTCATATTTTCTCTGTCTTTCTCAACTCATCCCGGCGCACGGATAAACACACACGCACACACACACGTTGAACGCCGCGGTCTTAAAATGCATGAAAGTTAAAGTCACACATACATGTACAGTGAAATTCTTCCTTCGCATTTAACCCATCCCTGAAGAGTGGTGGGCAGCCATGTGGGCAGCGCTTGGGGGCCAACTCCAGATTCTGGCAAAGTGCCTTGCTTGTTCACGCGCAAATACCAGAGCGCCGCATGCCGTAGTGGCCACAATGGAAACCGCTGTTTTTATACCGTACGGAACCCGGGCGGGAAATATCCGTACGGTACCGTACAGAAAAATGACACTCTGTAGTGGAAACCTAGCGTTAGACAGCACAGTAGCACATTTCTCAAACTTCTGTCACAATTCAAGTGGTCAAATGTGCCTCGTGGCATTGTAATAAGTGCCATGCAGAGGGCCTGTGTTTCCAGGGTTGGAAAGGTTACTATTTAAAAGTAATCTGTTACAAGTTACTCATTAAAAATTGTAATCAACATAAACATAATCCCAATACTCCATTTTAAAAGGCATTAAAGGGTTACATTCAATTACTTTTGGAATACTTTTAACTATGATCATAATACAACAAGTCAAAGATTGCATGAATTCCAAAGATTTTCAACTTGGTTTTAGTGAGACGCTATATAGAGCTATAAATGTGACTGCTGTGTCAAATGGCAGTGGGTGTGGCCCCTTATGAAAGGGATCCTGCTACATACACATTTACAAGATACAACAATGGCCTTGGAAAGATTGTGAAAGTAGATGTAATCCCCCATTTCAGGCAAACGTTACTGTAATATAGATTACATAGTACATATAAATGTAAATGTAAGCGACTACAGTTACACATTTTTGGAATGAGATTACTGTAATCTGATTACATATAATCTGTTAGTACCCAACCCTGCTGATATGACCTCAGAATAGTACTCAAAATCTTCCACATTTTCTGTTCAGCAGTGTCAACTTTGAATAATAATAATAATATTGTTGTTGAGCTAGTATTTCCCAGTATACTAGCCCAACTATCACTCTGATCAAAAGGCAAGTGGAGAGACGTCAAGGACGCGACACAGGTTGAAGGTGCATCCAGACGCTCTGGAAGTTTAATCAGGAAACACTTCGATATATAGAAAGATGAACTCAGGCTTTTAGCCAATCACAGCATCACAGCACATTGAACATCCAATTAGAGCACAGGACTGTATTGAAGGACTGTATGATAAACCAATAGAATTGCAGCACTTCTGGGCGATCAAGGAAAGTGAGATAGTTTCCAACCAATCATGGAACTTTATTTTTGGTCGAGCAAACGAGGAGAGATAGAGCGGCGAGAAGGTTTCCGAAACGAAACCTAACTTGCTAGATGTAAAACAAGCCAGCATTGTCTTATTGTGAAGATGCAGGTGTCTGCTAGCTAGCCATTGGAATGTTAGGGAGGTTAGCACTATGGCCCACAGTTGATAAGGAGGACCACTTAGTATTGAGATGTCTCCAACCTGTGGTCGGCGAGCCAGTGGAATGAGGAGATGTAAAAATATATTCTTTATGCATAACTATAACATTTCTAACATCAACCTATAGATAAAAATAAAATAATACACAACAAATCAATGAACAAATATTAAAATAAATAAAATATCCTATTAGAATAACAAAAACAAAATAGTGAGACATACGATTTCAAGAGAATGTTTAATAACGTAAGGAAACATTGCATCATGGGCAAAAGTACACAGATTTGTTATTTGAGTTATTGAAGTAAAATACATTTGCACAAAAGGAACTTAAGTAAGATTACAAAGTACTTATCCAAATAGCTGCTTAAGACAATGTAAAAACTAAACACAAATAAATACAATGTAAAAAGTAGAGGCTATTAAATGTACTCAAAAGTAATTTTGAGTACATGCCGTTTTTCAGTCTTTATTGAAAGAGATAGTGACGGGATTAAATTGGAAACTGGGATGAAGAGTCGGGGGGAGACATTGCCTGTGGCGCTGCTCGACCTGTGGTCTGCGGGGGCGCTCTATAACCACTCTGCCACCAAGTTTGTTTGAAGTAAACAGTGCTAAAAAAAATGGGCTTATGTCAGGAAATAATTTATTTGCGTTTGTGTAAGTGTAAAGAAACATTGTAGCAAATGTCTCGCAGTGGTGTTAACATTATGTAATCCAGTCCAATGTAAACAGTTCTTGTAGATCGGTGTTGTTGGTCTGAGTCTGGTCTAGAGTATATTTATATAGTGTAGAAAGTAACAAGCCTGTCAAAAAGGGGGTTAAAAGTACTGATATTTGTTTTGAAAATGTACCGAGCACGCGGAAAAAGTCGTCAGAAAAATGAATACTTCTAAAAGAATTAGTTACTTGAAAAATGTACTCAAGTTCAGTACATGTAGTATTCCAAGTACTGTACTGGGCGTCTCTTGAATTGGGACCAGTAATCCTTCATGTCCCATTGCCCCATACTTCAGACTCAAACGATACACCTTGAATGCCGTTTCACCATGAAACACGTTTTGGAGTCCACAACACTATTTTAATGTGGACAGGAATTGAATTGATTTATTGAGCAGAGCAGAGAACATAGGTACAGCATTCTAAAACAAATGTATACACAATATTTCATGGTCTGTCCTCTACTCAACTCAAAGGGTCCAGAGAAGCCGGCCGCTTATCAAGTCTGAACCCCATTTACCATACATGCAAACGGCACATTGCAAAAATGTCCAAAACAAAACAGAAAGATTAAATCAAAATAAGAAAACAAAAAACAAAACAAAATATAACAAAATAAAATAACAAAGGAAATGAGTATTAATAAATATGTACATATTTATACACATGCACATATGTATATGTGTATACATATGCATACACATATACATATGTATACACATACAGATATTTACTAGGGGTGCAACGAACAATCGACTAGTCTACAAGAGTTGTGCACAGATTCCTCACTACACGATTTTCAGATAGGGCTGTAACTAATTCTTGTTTCAACAAGCAATTATAATTATTGTAACGATTATTAGTATTATTATTTTTAGATGAGTTAAGAAATGATTTAAGGAGGTGCAAACGACAAAGAAAAATGCAGATTTAATGCGAAAACGCTCCCGTGAGCCCCAGTGTCAGAAAGGGGTCCATCCCATAAGTGGGAGTGGAACACAAATGGAGAGAAAATAGAGAATAGAGCTTGCCCCTTAGAAATATCAGAAAAAAGCCTGTCAACATTAAAAACATTAAGTATTATTAATAATAAAGAATTAATAAATGATCTGATAGCCATGTCTTCCCAGAGAATGGCTATCATTCAATAACCAGCTTAAACCTTCTATGGGCACGGGCACGATGACGGGCTCCCAGCTGAGAGACAAAGTACCAGAAGCGAGACTTTGCCACCACATAGTTGGGAGCAAAGATCCTCATGTGGTACAGAGGAGGGGCAGGGTTCTTGGGAGAGGGCAACAGACGCCCTACCACTTTGTATTCCCTCAGTGTTCCAGGCGCCTTCATGGTGTCAACCTGACAGCCTGGAAAAAGACTGCTTAGAATTGGATGACCTGGCCCTTTCCATTCTTGTCTCCTCCCAGCTCAAAGTGCTTGCATCTCTTGATGGCCAGCATGCGCTTGGATCTGCAGTTTGGCTCAACACACTCCACCCTCAGAACAATCTTCTTGGTAGTCTTGGCCTTCTTCCTGAAGATAGGCTTGGTCTGTCCACCGTATCCACTCTGCTTCCGGTCGTATCTCCTCTTACCCTGGGCATAGAGAATCCTTGCTCTTCTTGTACTGGGTCACTTTGTGGAGGGAGTGCTTCTTGCACTTTTTGCCGTACGTCGGTCAAGTTTTCGGGACGTTCACCATGACTGCAGCCGGATGTGGACCGGAAGAGCGTCCGAGAGTTCTGGATGCACCTTCAACCTGTGTAGCATGCTTCGCTCTCCACCAACTAGATAGAAGGTTTAAAAGCTGGTATTGAAAGATAGTCTTTCTCTGGGAAGATATGGCTATCAGATAATTTGATAATTATTATTAATCATTCAATGCAAAACTGCCTAGATGGCAACTGGACCATGGCCACCCGCAGCCGAGACAGCTCAGCTTAAGGCAAGACTTTAAGAGCTGCCAATTGAAATTAAATTTAAGACCTACTCGACAAACCAAAATTGTTGGGGGGAAAAAAAAGAAAAAAAAAAAGATAAATTAAATTGTTGTTAGGGCCAATTTACAGTAATCTTTATTTTAACAAACCATGACTTTCTGGTTCAGTGTAGAGCTTTCATTTTGAAAAACACAACAGTGAATACATTTCTTAACCCATTTCTCTGACTAGTTCGGCTATTGCGCGATGCTGCCACGAGAGAATGTGTGATTTATTTTTTTTAAGTAAGACATAAGCATTACAAAACATGTTATTCAATATGTGTAAAAAAATGTTATTCAAGACTTGCCCGTCACCTGCGGCAGTTGTGGCTGAAGGTTGTTGGCGATGAGTGGCCTTTGTAGCTTGTTGCCATCTGCAGATAAACAGACCCGTTAGTGTTGACCTGTATGAATGTGCCAACAAATGTGCCATCAATTTGCCGGCGTGAACAAAGAGGGGAGCGAATATCAACAGTGACTTCGGCAAATCACATTATCATTTGACGTCACATCTCCAGAAGGGGTTCGATTAAAGACCGGAAGGCGCCGACTGGCTCCTCAGAACGACTTCAAACTTGGTATTCATATACCTGCAGAGCCCCCAGAGTATGCATAGCAAGTTTGAAGGCACTTTTGGGGGGGTCTGCAGGTACATGCATACCAATTTTGAAGTCGTACTGATGGACGGTTTTGCGTGAATGAGGCGTTAACGGCTCTGTACACCACTGAACTCCCGGGACGGGAGCAGCGGACGCAGGACTGTGCCGACCACACGGAGCCTCGGCTAGCGGGGCTACGTGTTACTTTGAATCTTTATAGTGTAGCGGGACATCCCAGAATTGCACCCCTTTATGCAAGCGTGTTATTGTTTTTGACGCTGCCAACAGAAGAGGCGGACGCCTCGGGGTGTGTGGCAGCGTCGCTGCTTCATTTATTTCTTTATTTTTTAAATTATCTTCCTTCATCATGTAATCATACCTACACTTCCACTTTACTTTATGATTACGTTCCCCTCTTATTATTCCCCTATTCCTTTCTGACAAAAATAAATAAATAAATAAATAATATTTAGACAGGTCGCAAGGACAGCTAGCACTGAACCAACCAACTAGGGGTGCCACTGTGAGGGTGGGGGGACCCAATTGCTTAACAACAAGCCCCAGCGCTTCCGAAGCTATTACAACCAGCGCCGGTTAACCAATCAGGCGTTAAGTTCGGGGTGTTGCTTCAGCCCAGCTTAGATAGGGGCACGTGTGTAGTGGTATGAGTGTAGCGATGTGTGATTTAATGCTTTTATTGTTAGTCCTCATTTAATAGCGCTGTGTTTTTGTTTCTTTTAGCCGGCCGGTTGCAGGCTACTAATCGTGTGTTGTGCTGTGCTTACTGTGTTCTTCTTTTTTATGTGTCCGATGGGCAACTCGACTTGCAACCGGGGAGCAGAGGGGTGGTCCCCCATATCCTAAGCCCGGCCAGTCCCAGAAAGAAACAGAAAGAGATCAATAAATAAAAGATTGACTGGCTTTAATCTGTCTCCTGTGTCTGTCTGTACCTATGCCGCTTATACAGGCAGACCTCTGACCTGGTGTGCCCGTACATAACTTTGTAATCCAGTTTATGCAGTCAAGGCCATACAGGACTGCTGGCAGAATTAACAAAGTTTGAATAATGGAGTTCTAGCATAACCCACCCATATGCAAGGACTCATTTATTCCAATCAATGAAGATTTACTAGAGATGAACGATAATTATCGGTACCCGATAATATCGGCCGATTTGGGCTTATTTTTGAAAGGTAGCGGGTATAGTGATTTTACTCCTGGGTAACTAGGGTCCTGGCAAGTGACGAAGTACAAATACTTAAGTTCTGTACTTAAGTAAAATGTTCAAGTATCTGTACTTTTAGAAGTACATTTTTCTCTGAGTACTTTTTACTTCTACTCAGTAGATTTTTAACAAAACTATAAGTACTTCTACTCCCTACTTTTCCCAAAACAGGTTTGTTACTTTTTGTTTAAAAAAAATTCTGCAACAACTTGGTAGGACTACATGTTTAGCGTGAATGAGTCAGTAGGGGGCGGTACTCGGTAATGCACTGAGTACAGTAGCAGTTGATAAGTTGTTTTCATTTAGTCTCTGGGTGTGCCCCTCAAAAAATAACTGTTAAGTGTTAAGGCAAATTTAGGTTTTGTACTTTTTTTGTACTTTCAAAAATACTTTTGAGTATATTTTAGAGCATCTACTTTTTACTTTCAAAAATACTTTTTCACTATATTTCTCAGCCTGTACTTTTTATTTTACTTGAGTAGATATTTGGATCAGTACTTTGTAGTCTTACTCAAGTAGTTTTTTTACAAATGTATTTTACTCCTACTCAAGTAAGAAATCCTGGTACTTTTGCCATCTCTGGTTATGAAAGGGTATTTCAACCAGGTCCCTATCTCCCCATCTTCGCTGGTGGCCATTTTGCCGCTGTTGGGGACCAACCAAACAGCAAAAAAGGTGTTTCTCAATGCATTCTGTTCGGTATTACTATCTGTATTGGAAATACTATCATCATAGTTGTTGTTGTGTGTGTGTGTGTGTGTGTAGGTTATGGAGGGACATCCACACTCGCCACTCCAGTCATTGTCGTTTTCGGATTGATCAACATTTTAAAAAGTGCCACAGTCCAACGAATTTGTCAGTATGGTATGATGATGATCCGGTGGCCTGGTCTTAAAAGCCCTGAGCCCGTTGGCCTGGGCGTAAAAATGCCCGGCCTGAATAATCTCCCCAGTCCAGCCCTGAGTAAGGCCCAATCCCAATTCCCCCTCACGCTAGGTTTCCATAGCAGAGTTTTTTTTCCCGTCCATCACACGCAGCGCCGTCCGGATATTTCCCAGCCGGACTTCGTCCGGGAAAAAAACATTGGTTTCCACAGTAGACCAACGCGATAACACCCATTCAGCTATGCGCTGTGCTGTCTGCATGATAGTTGTAAACAATGGACAGTTCGAAGCGGACATTCGGCGCAGAACGTCTGTGTGTGTCTGTGTATGTGTGTGTGTGTGCACGTGCCTGCGAGGCAGTCGTGGAAGGGGAGTACACACACATAAAACGCACGCACAGGAGGATGCTCAATTTGAAAAAGCACATAAAACACGATTTCATTTGACTTTTGATGCGCTGGAGTGCACAGTCGGCCGATTGCTCAGCGCTGCTGTCAACCACTGAACTCACGGAGCCGTCCTTCCCGCCAGACGGTGCCTGCGGGAAAAATCAAAATAAATGATTTTCTGATAGTTGATTTTAAAATAAACAAAAAGTCATCTAATTGGGGCTTGCCTCTCCCCAAATAATCACAAATACAACAACAACAACAAATAGTTGATGTGTTCCATGAATGCAATGATTGCATTCATGGTGGTTTTAAGCTATATTATTAATTTAAAAAGTAAATGAAGAGAAGTTCAGACTTTCGGTTTCATGACCGAATCTCCAGAGAACCGATTCTTTCGCTTGTGATTCAAATGAACTGAATCTTTTCACGTACTGAATCAGTGCGTTTAGTTCACCAAAAACATTTCTTGTTTCGAGCGGATCGATCCGGGACGACACATCACCAGCTAGCAGTTGTAGCTGTCGCTTCTTCTCGTAGCACCCGGACGGTTGGCGTTAGATCGGATACCCATGGCGTATGGTGTAGTGTGCGACTCCCCAAAACGATCAATCCCCCAAAAACCCTAATCCCTAACTCCTAACCTAACACTAACCCGAATCCCTGAATTCAACCCTAACCTCCTACCGCATATCCCTACCCTAACCACAACCCCTAACCTTAAGCCTAGCATCATACTCCTAAATCAAACCCAATTCTAACAAAATGAGCGGATCGTCGCACATCACATCACGTGGCATTTGAACGCCAGATGTATCGGATCTAACGCCAACCGCACACAGACACACAGCAGCAGCGCTGTCCCTCCGCCAGGAAAAGATGCTCGTCTGGGCGTCAAGATGCGTTTTTTAGCGGAAAACATTCCACGATCAGCCGCGCCACCGCCACCACCACCACCTGACTCACACTGGCCAGTGCGTTAACGCGTTAACGCCCCCCACCGGACAACGTTTTTTTAAACAACTCCGGCCGACTTCTTCAGCCCGAGTCTTTGGCACAAGCGTCAACTATAGATCGGTTGACGCCCGTGACAAGCGTCAACTAGTTCTGGTGGAAACGCACCGTTATTCCAGCAACTACTACTATCCGAGATTGGACGATCCGTGTTTGATTTTTAATTTTCTCTCCTTCTTCCGAGCACAGTCAGCGCCAGTCTGATGAATTCACCGAAACAGGACGAGGATGATGTGCCCGTTAAAGACCCAATAAAATATGGCGAGTTGGTCATTTTGGGGTAAGTACTATGTAATATATCCCTCTACGCTAATGACACCGCAAACACAGCGCAAAGATTACTATCGCGGGGGCGCCTTCGCCAGTACAATACGAGACCTGAGATGATGGCACACAGTATGTTCCATTGTTGGACGGCATAGTGGTTATTGTACAGCACTTCGTCCTAGCCGTCTCCTCTCGCGCATAGCGTGTCTTGCAAGTGTACAAAAACGAATAAGTAACTTTGCCTCCAAATCAACCCCCACCCCCGGCGGGGGCACCGAGTGGATCCCGCTAGCTTAACGGGCATCGCGAATATGTTAACTTAGCGTTTATTGCTTTTCCGAAAACACCACATCTGTTCGCTCGACCACATATAAAGCATTCGCTCGATTCAAACAGTTGAGACCGTGATTAAAAAAAAAAGAAAACTAGGAAACGTATTCGCCTATGGACACTGTAATAATAAGCCAGCTATTATGCATTCCATTAGATACCCGAGTTAGCTCGGCCCGAGTTAATGCAGCCATCCTATTGGTTCAAACGCACAGCATCACTTCGGGCGGGAAAACACGTGACTACGTCTAAACCAATGCCTTGGCCACATCAACTCGAACGCGCCAACCAGGATTTTTTAATGGAACGGCTCGTTACTACTACGGATGTAGCATTTTTTTTTCGAGCGCGCGCGTCGTGCACCGTGGGTACAGTTGGGGTTCGTCGTCTCCCATCGCCCTCCTCGCGCTGCGCACCGCGCAAAAACCTCGGCGTTGATGTTGACATAAAATGTAGAATATGCGTAGTTCGTATGTGAGCGCAATTTGCTCAATTTGCTCTGGGCAGCAGAAAATCCCCACTGTGATGTCGTACTAGGCTGGAGCCTCAAATAACATAACGCAGGAAGTAGGACAGTGGGCCAAGTGAGCGGTCATGTTGATAAACCTTTTTAAATATGACGTCTTGCGATTCTTCCTTGCTTTGGGGAACAGGGTGGGAGCTTCGTAGAAGGGCAGCGGTGACATCACCAGGCACACCTCTGCACACATGCACCACCACGCAGAGGTTAAAACATTTACAAATGTGTACAATGTGATAAGTGCAATAGAAAAATTGGTCTGTGAGAAAGCACAAACTGGAGCACTCGAAACAGAGCATCTATAACAGAATCAGGGATAACAACAAATATTTCAGTTATCGTGTCTTCCACAGTACGTTCATAGAGTCCGAGACCTGCCGGGGGATGTGAGGCCGAAGTAGTAGGAAGGGGACTGAGCCGAGTTTAGGTGGGCTGGG
>OMKY01074171.1:0-10895 GCA_900302395.1 Bregmaceros cantori | reverse complement strand
CCTTCTGTCAGTAGTTGGTCCAAAATACCTCAATAGCTTCAAAATCATTATGGAATGTTGTTACCACTGTTACCACTTTAATTTTTAAGTTGCTACCTAGGTACCTTGTTGATGGCGTCATGCAGGTTAAAGGTCCTGACTTGCGTGGTACCGTAACATATTACCTCTCAGCAGAAAGATAGTCTAAAAAAAGTTAATGAGTGATTGTTAATTGACAGATAAAATAATGATTGATCAAACAATGTATTTATATTAACCAAACGTGTATATTGCAGTGTGGTGATGTACTTCATAGGAGTGCAAATGTATATCTACTGTACCTTTGCTATGACTTGTTTCTTAAAATGATCTTTTTCTCGTGCCATTCCTCCAAAGCATGTGGAGAAAGCGTGTTATTTTCCACGGTGATGGTATATCATTGTAAAGTCTCCCAAGTTTCTTCACTGGGTCTTTTCCGTGTGAAGCGCCACGGCCAGGGTTGTCATCTCCCAGCATCATGAATCATGTTCAAGGCTGTAATCCACTACTCAGACCGTGGCCTGGCTGGAGCACAGTAGCCGAGTCAGCACAACGTGTGAGCGCGTTAATATGAAGATTGTGGGTGCCAGTCTATGGTACCTTTTCCGTTCAGTTCGTATTCTCAGGGCTCGCATCCTTTCAGTCGCTAAGACACTTAGTTCACAGGCACGGGCAGCGTCGCAAGTTCTCCTCTCCTCGGTGACCTTCCCACATTGTGTCTTGTCCCACTTTCAGAGCTAACCCTATCAATAAAATGGAAGATGGTTCGCTTATGGCGAAAAATTAACTTGGGAAAAAAATATGAACAATGTTTGTAATTGAATTAAGATTTTTGTTTTTGCTCGGAGCCAAAGTGCTACAATAGGATTGGGTGATTTTTTTTTATTTTATTTTTTTGTGAACTAGATGCTCTTCATGCATAGGCTGGACACAAGTAAAGACCTAAAACTATGCAGTCGTGCTAAAGGTATATCCCCGAAAACAAAGTGAAAAAAAAATTGGGTTAGCGTTAAGGTCAGAAGAAGTTATGAACCAAACAAAAGTTCGGCCATCTTGAATTCAGCCATCTTGAAAGTGTGGGTCTCCAAAATAAATCTACCCTTGTGCATTAACACATTGAATCTGGGACAAATCCATCCATCACTTCCCTAGTTCCATGCTTCTGTAACCAGGACTCTTAAATTGTTACATGGATGGAGCGAGTTAGCTGACACAGCTTTCTGTGTAGAGTTGTTATGGTCTTGGTTTCCTCCACGATACACAAACATCCAAGTTGACTTTCCTGTCCATAACCAGGCCCCAGGGTTGGCACTGGTTGCCAGTACATTGTTGGCAGCCCACTGCTCCGTGAAGGTTTTGGCTAAAGTGGAAAAGAAGAATTCCAGTGTGAGACACACAACTAAAGTTAAGGAAAAAATAGGATGACATTGATGTTGAAATTACTATCATTTTGCTGCACCACATGTTTGTGCTGCTGTCTGAAATATATTTTCATTTATTATTTTTTTCATCTACCATTTTTGAGGGGTGGGGGCATTGTCTCTCTGTTTTGAGTCTTGTGACACATGTTTATATATATCCTTTGATTAGGGTAAACATTTCAACATTTCAACAAGTTGATTACATATTAAAAGCACTTTAGGTCAATTTGTGAACTAGAATGTGATAACAGATACGTGATGAACGTGTGGGATATATAGCTTCAATCCAATGTGTTGTAAGACTTTTCATCAGAATCAGATCAGGTTTCAGTCTGCTCTACTAATCCTTCGAGGCACAGTTTTATTTGAGTGATTTCAGTGATGTCAGTCTGTGGAGATCTTTTATTTCTATCTGGTCTGTGAGTTTGTGAATTGTCATCATCATGCATGATCAGAATGTTTCAATTGGAATATTTTCTTATCCTCGACCTGAACATACATCATTTTTCACAATTGGTCTCTTTTTGGTCTCGTTATACTAATTGGTCTCAATGGAATTAGCGATATCCAGAAAACTAGTGTAGTGGGGCTTAGTGCTGCCGACACTATGCAGATATGTTCATCTTTGTTATGTAAGGTCGTTAGGTATCCCATTTCAATGGGAATAGCTTTGATCATGTGCTGACCTACGTGGCGTATCCTAGTGATGGCGTTCACCGCCTTCTCTCTGGGAGGCAATACAGAGCACTGCCTACTAGGACCAATGGACCAATGCCCTGGTGTTGTGCAATATTGAACAGTGACTCTTGTGGACTAATCACGCTATGCTTGTTCTAGTCCACCGCGTCCTACCAAGGCACATCTAAAAGAATGATCATATCTAATCAATCACGAGTTGCCAACTCGTTTGATTGATCAGCAGATATGAATTTATTGATCATCTGTTAAAACACTTCTATGATGTAATGGCTCCAAATAATAGTTAGTTGCAGGCTAACGCTGCACAATCAATGACATGATCGTGCAGCTCTAGTCGCAGTCATACCTGCTGCTACTTTGTCACTTTTGAATGTGGCATGAAGCACAATTTGGAGCATCTTTGTTGTGGGAGGAGCTGTCACAACGAATATAATATTCAAACGAAGGTCACCATGCGTCTGACATGACACACTCACTGGCTGTGTCCGAAATCACTCCCTGAGTGCACTATATGAGGCGCACGCCATTTTGTAGGGGTGTCCGAATTCCCCATGTACCCTATATAATGCACTGAAAGTATCCCACAATGCACCGCAAAAAGTAGTGAGCATCGGGTGTACCCTAGACGGAGCAATATAACCCATAATGCATTGCAAGACGTTTTAAAAATGACCTAAACTTTAAAAAGATGGCACGGCGGGAGTAAATAGCGACCGACCACGGCAAATAGTTATAGATGTAAAGTACTTTTGACTTTTTCTGATGATTTTTTAAATTTTATAGCGTCTATAAAATTAAATTTATAGCGAGTAGCGTCTTTAACCGCTACGCCACAGGGCCAGCCGCAAATAAGACATCTTCTGATTTTAGCTCAATCTTGTAAATCAATCGACAACTTGGGTGGCGTGACCTCACTGAACCACACTGAGGCTTCAGAGCGTCTCTCACACTATATCCGTTTCCCCTCCAGGACCACAACTACTGGGTCCAAGTTCATCGGCTGGAGCACGGAGATGGAGGCATCCTGGATCCAGACGATGTGCTGTGTGATGTGGCAGACGACAAAGACAGGGTGAGTCTCTGGGCGTGTGTGTGTTGTTTCACTCTGGGTTGGTGTCACACTTTCAAGGTTCAAGAGTTACTGTACAGAGAGAGGGGGAAATTTGATGCTGAGACAGGACCCCGTTGCATATCGTAACGGACCCCTCCCACCCTGCACACCACCTTTCTAACCCCCCCACGTCCCCTCCCTCGGGAAGTCGTTACAGAGTTCTGCCTGTCAAAGACCGCTACACTGAGAAACAGTTTCTTCCCATGCGCGGTGATGCTTTTGGGAGTAGCCCTGCTTGATATGTTGACATGTTACATGGACTGATTCTATGCCATTGCCAGTGCTACTTTATAACATAGGTGCTGTTATTCTTTTTCTTGTTGACCTTGTTCATTACCTGATGATCTCGAGAGAGTTCTTCCATGCCCAACTAAAATTCCCTGAGCATGTATGCGCAATATGGCAAATTAAACAGAATCTTGAATCTTGAATACATAAAAAAATCACATCATATAACCGAGGACATATGATACCTTTCCATATTTCCATGTACACACATAGAGCAGCTTCTATGGAGTGACGATGATGTGATCTGTACTGTGCGTCGTCGTGTGCTCTTGGCATGCGACCAACAGGCAGTTATTCCTTGGCAGCCGTCCAACACACACAAGGTGTGTCCACCAAATGTCCCGTGTCCTGTTATTGCGCGGGTACAACTTGCTGCCAGGCTGTTGGACTGGTCACTCTGGCCATCCTCGTGGAATCTCATGAATCAGCAAAAAAATCATACTTACCCGTAGAATAGTCATGTGCAATTTAACAATGATATTGAATATTGCAATATTTCAAAAATATTGTCAGTACTAGGGCTGCAACTGATGCTGATTTTAATTGATTGAACCATAGACTGTATATAAAGTAGACGCAGCGTGCGTGATATCAACCCATTGCTTTCATCAAAGTCGGGTTGAAAGTACCCGTATATCCGGAGACAAGGAGAGATGGATTAGAGAGAGCTATACAGTATATGAGAGAGAGACACACCCCACGCGCGACTTCTTCCGGTGGTACTGTCCGCTAGGGGCGCCAATGACAGAGTCAGAATGAATGGGATCCTATGGGAGCTGAAATAGAAAATATTAACGCCAAATCTGATGCGTTTGTGAAGTTATGACCCCCCTCACACAATTAACCGATAATTATCCCGGCAATATACATTAAAAAATCAATTATGAAAGATCTTTAAATAGGTTAAAATGGCTGCTAAGATTGGAATATTTGTATTGGAATTCCCATAGGTCTCGGATTTATGACACTAGGCTCCTCCCATACCAAACCGGAAGTAGGCACGGACATCAAAACGAACGCGGTGTCCATTTTTATATACAGTCTATGGATTAAACATAAACATTAGCAGACAATGAATCAATACACCTAGTGATTTTTATCTTCGCGTTGGTGTCTGTCAGCAGGATAACTGAAAAAGTTCTGCATGGATCTGGATGAAATTTCGTAGAGTTGTTGGAAATGCAATTCGGAACAGGTGGTTACTTTTTGGTGCATTTCTGTAGCCTATAAGCGTCTAGTTTGACTGCTGCTATGAGCTTACAAACTGCAGCAACACGCACCAGTTGCTTCCAGTCTACTGCATGGGACTAACACAGCTCACATAGTGTAGCCCTACGGTCTGCCACGCTAGGTACCCGGGTTTGCATCCCGCAGTACTTTCATCTTTCATATTTACAGATCATGTAAATATGTTATTTTTAGAACTATAATCCCGCATATCACCACGAGCGTGCTCACTTACCACTGGTGACAAGTGATTACTTTTTGGTGCATTACTTATGCACCAAACTAACACAGCCTATAAGTAACACAATAGCGTCTACATCTCTTGGCATCAGAGACCCCATGGACAATTATTAACCTGAATTTGTTTTACTATTGTTAACATTTCAACATCTCAACATCTCCACTTATTGCAGATTACACACTAGCATTTCCATTTTAGTATAACAAGCAATATAAATTAAAAATGTTCCAGCTGAGGACTGACGAAAGAATGACATTATGAATCGCTGCAGATGAATAAATTCAGCTAGTTGGTAGTCAAATTAGTTGCAGACTATCTTGGGTTAATCAATGCATCAGTATTATCAGTTACAGCTCTGGTCAATACCATATCTAATTCCAAGAGTATGGGCAGAAGGTCTTTGAAGGGTTGTGTACATGTATAATTCCATTTTTGACGGCATGTACTGACGACCAAGGAGACATCTGACTGTATGGGAGACTTGGGACTACAAATGTACTTTCCTTCTCAGTGGGAATGGTACACTTTTTGGGGGGCGCAAGCCCCATTTTCCTATTTTATTGACAGGGTTAGTATAAAGGGGGTACGAGAGAGTGGCGGAGCAGACCTGCAGCACACTTATGTCAGCAGTGGCGTAGCCACATAAGGGCCGCGGTGGGCCGGTGCCACTATGATTGACAGCTGGCCCACCCTATCAAAACTGTCCAAAATAATTGACAGCTGACTGCTCCGTATACGTACATTAAGTGAACAGGCTACGAACGAGCGAAGGACGTTGGCCACAAGAGGGCAGTGGCGAACAAGAATAAAAAATAAATAAATAATAATAATAATAAGACATTGTAATATTAGCTGTCATAATAATGATAATATCAGTGTTGGGTGATTAGACCTAATTAAACACATTTAAGGTGAGAAACTAGTGCTGAATATTTGTTCTCTTCTGAATTATTTTAATTTTTTAATATAGAGATGGGACAGACTTTTCAGTGCCTTGTCCGGTGCCCGGCGCAGCATTAAGCTGGGCACCTGCTTGATGAAAATGCATGAAACTCACATTTTCTTGGGGGAGAACCTCCAAACCCCCCCTGTCAAAAATGGGTCTAACCGACTGCACCACAGAACCACCAAGAATCCATTTTGCAATAGCTGTATGTATGTATGCATCTCGATCAAGCATACTGCCTGTCATTAACTATGGCATATTTATTTATCAGTCACCACGATCAGTCTTATGCTTTGAGTGTTTTAGCATGTAACAAAGTTTAAAGGCAGCAACGTGTCCCGAAATAGACTTGTATGTTTGGGGTATAATAATTTCTCTGGTGTGGTGGTATATGCATGGCCTGTCTTGCAAGCTCAGCAAGGAACCTTTTCTTTCATTTCTGTGCTTGAGGTTAAATGGTCTCTGGAGGTTTTATTGCTGTGTAACGGTGTAGTTTGAGGCTGGCTCTGTGATGTGGGAGTCATGTTTGGTGATGGCAGGGGCGCCCGTTGGGCCATATAAGCACAGACGCACATATGTTGGTGGCAACAAACCAAGACAAATTAGTAGGAATTATCTGCCAGTTTAGAGTTGGATTGGTATTACTGTAGACTTGGGCTATGCATTGGTGATATTCAATATGGCTATATCAACCATATATTCAATAAAATATTCAATAAAATAAAGAATCTAATCATATGGCTTCATTTTCATTTAAAACCTTTCAAGTGTGTGATTTGGAATGAAGTACAGATAAGTCACCCTTGAGTTTGTCTTAAAATTAATACAGTTTGCCATTCCAAATGTAAATCCAAATAAACATAAGCCTACCAGCTAAACCGGTTTTGGTACCAGTCAGTGTTACTGGTGTTGTTAAGTTGTCTGAGTACTCATATACCCTTCATAGTGGACTCAGATACCCTTCATAGTGGGCTCGTATACCCTTCATAGTGGACTCAGATGATCCCATAATGAAGAGAAAATGGATGGACAATGGACACTAACCAGGCGTCCTCTTGCCTGGTGGTGCTGCCACAGGCAAATAGTTACGTTCCAGAGACGCGGAGCATCAGGGATGTGATGGCTTTGCGTGCGCCTCCGTGTCCACCACGGCCCATCCTAATGCGATTTTGAACGCATGTATTTGTCCCAGATTCGTGTGTGTTAATGCTCCAAGGTTGGTTCATGAACTGATTCGATTTTGGAGGTTGAGTCTTTCAAGATGGCTGAATTCTAGAAGGTCAAATTTTTGTATTTTCCATAAGATCTGACGAGGTGGATGAATTTGCTTCAAGTTTTTTTTAGCTTTGTTTCTGGGTAGACCTTTTGCAGTGGAGATGACCTCACTAGCCTCGTTATAGATGTAAGTAAATTGCCGTTGTATGAATGTTTGGATGTTATGTTTAATGTGTTAGTTCTCAGCAATTTGACAGTTAAAATGATCACTTTTTAACATCTCTTCAGGATCATTGACTTAACTTTACACAATTATGATGAATTATCCATGTGCACATTTAGTTGTGACAACTCTAATTCTTTTATTCTGTAGCGCCAGGAATCAGGAGTCGGAGGAGGTGTGCAGGAGACAGACATTTATTGCCCTGGCTCTGCCGAGCTCACAATCTGCATCGCAACGGAAGAGAGAGAACACGTTCCGGTCCGCACTATTTATAGCGAGCGGCCGGAATCAACCAATAGTACCTACAGGTAAATTATAACAAAGCCACACGAACGTAATTAACGTGAACACTACAATTCCCTCATTGTGATATTATTACATTCTCTGTATGTCACTCGCTGTAAATTGTTAATGACCATGCTTACAATTTTTCTTCCACTCTAATGTCTCTATTATAACTCATCCAGCTCCATAACTGACAATTTAATATAATTTCACTTTTGGGATTGATAACGCATTCTGATTCTGACAGTAAGCCCATACAACCATAGATGTTTGTGTTAAAAATCAGCCTCTTTCCTCCCTGAGCTGACTTCTGAATGAGAGCCATAGACTGTATATAAAAATGGACACTGCGTTCGTTTTGATGTCTGTGCCTACTTCCGGGTTGGTATGGGGGGAGCCTCGTCTCCGGAAATCGCGCCCTATGGTAGTTTCCAATACAAATATTCCAATCTTAGCAGCCTGTTTTAAACTAGTTCAAGATCGTTTCTAATTTATGTTTTAATGTATATTGTCGGGATAATTAATGGTTCATTATGTGAGGGGGGGTCATAATTTCACAAAGCGTCAGATTTGGCATTCATATTTTTTATTTCAGCTCCCATAGGATCCCATTCATTCCGACTCTGTCGTTGGTGCCCCTAGGGGACAGTACCACTGGAAGAAGTTGCGTGTGGGGTGTCTCTCTCACTTACCGTAGAGCTCTCTCTACCTCTCCTTGTCTCCGGATATACGGGTACTTTCAGCAATGGCACCGCGCTGTCGGAGGCTTCAACCCGGCTAGGATGAAAGCAATAGGATGACGTCACGCACGCTGCGTTTACTTATATACAGTCTATGGTGAGAGCATATGCCTTCCACACTGGGGTTTACCTGTTGATGATTACCTGGGATGGTGCTGGTTGGGTGTGCACAAGCCTTACTCACTGTTTGTATGACAACACGTTGAAGTGGCGGACCGGAACCAAGGGGACTGAAACTCAAAATAAGCAGTTACTATTCAACAGCTTGAAACCCGGTGGGCCAAGGTCACATGTCACTCTGTGATGTATTGTGTCAGCGAGCGCCACGGTTTAATCTTATGTAATGGTTGGGATAATTAAAGGACCAGTATATAATTGAATGCAATTTTCCTGGGAGCGAGGCTGGGGAAACAGCGCCGCACTTGTTTGAAGTGAGGTATTGCATGTGAGGATGTGCTGAGCTCTCTTCTGTCCTGTTTGACTAGTTAATGACATCCTGTGGAGTCGACCTTGTCACCAAAACAAGACATCACGGTTCAAGAAAATACTGTTTTCTTCTACTGACCTGTGATGTCGCAGCTGAAGTTGTGTTTTGACTGCACCTTGCTGTTGTCATGTGTAAGGTGGCAGATTCTGAGCCTTCAGGCTACAATGGGCCACTAGTTGCTTTGAATAGTGCAGACAGTCTCTTTGGGGGTGGGTGGGGGGGGGTCTCCTTTTCACCCTTTTCCTTGCAATACTCCAATTTCCCCAACAGATGGTGCGCTGTTGTCTAGAGTTAGATGTGATGGTCTTTTCCAATTTGGGTTTAGCAGAGCGGCATTTCCTGCATGACTCTATGAAATGATGGGTTGTCCGCAAACGGGACTAAGTGTGTTACACAAGACCAATCAAATGAACATGTACAAAAAGTGAATGAAATAACTCATGATGGGATGTTAAATATCAATCATAATATTTTTTTAAGATTCACCTGTATTTGTCAACTGCTGACAATAACAAATAAATGACTGATCCTTGGATTTCCCAACGCCCTGATTATTGGAGATGGATAAATATGAGTTTGTGATGTCTAGGAGATGGTTCTTGTGTTTTCGGTAAACATTGACCTAGGGTGTAGTACACAAACCTAGTAGTGTAATCAGGACTTTATGGTAATATGAATAATTCCTCATAAATATTTCAGTTGGCAACATCATGGACCAAAATGATGTGTTGTGGTACAGGGGTCACCAATAGCGATGCACTATTATTGAGTATTGTTATGTATTTGTGTATGGATGACGGGGATGGGATGACCAATACTTTCATCCATTCTGTCTATAAAATCATACCATACATGCTGTTGGTTGTGTGGCTGATGGCAAGAATTAATAATTAAATAAAATTCATTAAAACTTTTATTTCTTCCCTCACAGAGACAACAAATGCCGGTAGCACTTCATAATACATGTCCGCATTTGAACATTAGTTACGCATTAGCTAAGCATTAGTTAACCCATCATTTCAACCTTAGTTAACCCTTAGTTAAGCATTACATCTTAATTATTTCACATTACTTAATCATTAACTAATGATTTTCAGACCAGCCCTCACGCATTAAGCACGGCTTCAGACCTGGCATGACCAGACCCAACACACCGTAAACCAGATTACGGTCTGAAAATCATTAGTTAATGATTAAGTAATGCGAAATAATTAAGATGTAATGCTTAACTAAGGGTTAACTAAGGTTGAAATGGTGGTTTAACTAATGCTTAGCTAATGCGTAACTAATGTTCAAATGCGGACACGTATTATGAAGTGCTACCCAAATGCCATAACTCCTTCAACTGACCTGTTTCCCACAATTCCCACCAAATACAAATTATATCTTGATATAACATCTAATAACATTAACAGTGTCTTTCAATGATCTGACTGTCACACACAGCGGATATGTTAGAGTAGAAAATGTTGTATTTCTTTTTGAATGTAAGACTACATTCAAAAAGAGATCCTGCGTTTATTGTCAGTAAAACCTTGATTTAAGATCTCTAAAATGATGAAAAAAGGGCAAACTCTACCCATATTTAGACTGAACTTCAGAGAACCTGGTATGTATGCGTGTGTCTGTGACAGGATGTATGTGTGTGTGTGTGCTTGTGTGTGTGTGTGTGTGCTTGTGTGTGTGTGCATGTCTGTGTGTTTGTGTGCATATGTGTCTGTATGTGTGTGCTATCACAGGAGTGTGATGTCATGGTTACCTGGTTCACGTGGGATTTCTTTTAAGCACCTGCGTCCCTGAAACCTCAGAATGTCACATCTGTTCTCCCATCCATTGTTCCCTGAGTCCACTTGGAGGGCTGGTCTTTCTGTCATCTGAACAGATTACAAATTATGGATTATTTTCTTTTCCTATCAATCAGGAGATGATAGTACGTGAAGTACTAAATACATTTAGTACTCACACGTATAGACATATTATGTCTATACGTGTGA